>JAOTQJ010196552.1:0-59717 GCA_025642045.1 Solanum sejunctum | reverse complement strand
TATATATATACATACATACATCTTATCTATTGTTTCTCTTAATATTTCATAGTTTATTGTTCTATTTTTTAACCCTAAATAAACATTCTATTCATTGTTGTGGTGATGCGCCACTGATGAAAATCTAAAAATGTCACAAAAAATTAAACTTGAAATAAAAGGTGTATAAATTAAATAGGAGAAAAATAAGAGTAAAAAAGTGTGCAGTTGTCGCAGTAACTTCAAAATTTGTTTAATTTTTTTCAACAGACGAGGTATTTGCTGCAATCACTCTCTCAGTTGTTGAAAAAAAATAATTAATGCTTAATAAGCTGCAATAATTTAAGTATTTGATGAACCGACCGCTTAAACGATTGCAACAACATTTCTTAACTTACAGCCTTAAGTTGTTGCAACAACTTAAGTAATTGATGAAGCAACTACTTAAATTGCTTCACCAAATGTCTTAAGTTGATGCAACAACTTAAGTTGTTGATGAAACAACTACTTAAGTTGATGTAGTAAATTTCTTGAGTTGCAATCTTAAGTGTAACATCTATTTAAGTCGTTGTAACAAATTGTTATAACAGCTTAAGTAGTTGATGAAACAACTCTTGAGTTGCTACTGAGAATTTCTTAAGTTGCAATATTAAGGTGTTTTAGTAGCAACTACTCAAATTGTCATACTATGTTCTTTGAGTTGCATTTAAGTTATTGTAATAACTTAAGTATTTCATAAAGTAATTGCTCAAGTATTTGTACTTTTCATTTCTTAAATTACTGCCTTAAGTTATTATAATAACTTCACTTGTTATATTTGCTTAAGTTATTTCTGCATCAACTTCTTAGACTGATGTAGGAATTAACACGTGTTTAAAAAAATTATAAAATTATGTATTGTAGTTGTTTTTCTATTTTTAGTTATATTAATTTATATGTTTTATCTCATCTGTGTGGATAAAATGACTGGAAGAAAAAGAAGACTTACTTCAACCAATACTCCTTGAAAATCTAGAAGAATCAATACACAAACCCATAAAAAAGCAGAAGTAAAAATATTTATTAATAAATTAACTTTGCTTGCTGATTATGTCATAATGGTAAATGGTGAGGTAGCCTCAATCCCTAGACAAACAAACGAGGTTCTGAGGCCCAACAACGTCAACAAGGGATAAAACTGATTCTTTTTTAGTAGATGATAAAGATAGTTCTTTTTCAAAATAAGCAAGCAAAATCAGACGATATTCTATTGCATGAAATAAGAAGAAAAGTTCACCATGATAGGCATGTTCCTTTAGCTTCTATTGCCAATTCCTCTCTTAATAGTCCTTCAACAGATGTTATTGTTAAGAAAATAACATATCACGACTTGTAAAAATTGTAGGACAACCAACTTCGTAATTTAAAAGGTGATATTATTGTTTGATCAGACATGAACATTTTTTCACTAATTTTAGAAAGATTCTTATGGAAAAAAATTAGAAAAATATTTTTGATCTAGTATATTTGGAAAGTATTTAGACATATTTGAGAGAATAGATTCATACTTTCATATGAGTTTAGTATAATAACTTCTTCGGTGGAAGATTTATTAGTTGTCACAATCTGACCTTACAGGTTATGATGACACCTACCTTAGCCTCTCGATAGGCAAGTCCAACCTTGATCCAAAACTACTTGTCATCTCCCAGGAGGATACCTTGGGTGTAATTGAAACTCAGAGACTATTGCTAGTCCCCAAGCGAACTACTTGGCCTCATCATATTCGTCCAATCAATGATTTAGCCGAATACATCAGAATAAACAACCAATCACAGTGGGCAACTCTACACCATCACGTCCAAATCAAGAATAAGGGCCATAGGCCACAAGACTAGTTATCACCGTCCATATCATAAAATAGAATTATGACAATTTAATTTAGAAAGGGGAAAAGAGCCCAACATCAATCCATCATCTCTCTATGTCTATGAGGCCTCTATTCCTACCATCTAGAGAGCTACCATGACGGGTCATGACTACCACAAACTTAGAACAACTCAAAACATACGAAAATAAAATAAAAGGTATCCTCCAAATGTAGGTGAGGACTCCCCAAGTCTCTGAAGCTAGAAGTCTTTAAACCTCAACAAATCGCCTGTTAAAGTCCTCTGTCTACTGAATCTGCATTATGAAATGATGTAGCCTCAAATGGCGTTAGTACATGGAATGTACGGTATATAAATGGGCTAAAAGTAAATAATATAGATAGAATAATATGGAATAACATCAGCTCATCAGGTACTCATCTCAGCTAGGATAAGGAGCAGGACAGCATCACATCAACATCAATTAAGACTCACACCATCATATCAACATTAGAGTACTATCAAGATGAAACTTGTCTGAGAGTTTCTCTAACTGACAACCATCACCTATGAGTCAGTAATGATAGAACAAAAGTGATATCATTGCCACATTCATCCAATACCTTGCTGGGGTAGAGGATGTGTCTATCAGTGGATCTATAAATCTATTAAGTCCTCTTTTGAGACTGAGGAAACATCTATTTTTCACGGTCCAATCATCTTCTATATTGCTCATATAGTTGATGAGTGTGAGTGGGACTCACTCTTACTCATTCTGGTGCTCAATACACTCCCAGTACTCAACATTCTCATAACATATCAAACATCAAGATTACTCATCATTTGGTCTCTTTTTGATAAGGAACATCAGCTCATTTCATCGTCTATCAACTCAAGAAATTAGGAACATTCTTTAAGATTAAATTCAACCTCTTTAAGACTTTAAGGATATCAATCTCATCAACATCAATCATCAACACATTCAACTCAGGACCCGGACCACAACAAGCAAGCACACCCATATGGTCAAGGCACTAGACATCAACCCCTAAGTTCATTCTTGTAATTTTTAACAAATTAATCATGTAGGGTTTATATAATCATTCAAATAATTCAATTAAACAAATAATTCAAGTTATGATGATCATCAACTTAAGAAATATATTTAATGCAAAATAGTTTTCAGAAAAACATCCAAGAATCTTGCAGACAAAACTCATCACCTTCAACTATTAACTTTCTATAATCACAGGGGGCACATGGGAGATCAGTCACATGCTTTGGGCACCCTTACATACCTAGTATGAAGAATTTCTTAGGATTTTTCAAGGAATTGGACCCAAACCTAGGAATCTTCAAGCTATCTTTTCTTTCTCCTTCAAGAACCATCATTTAAAAGTTAAGAAAAATGGGTTTTGAAACCCTTAATCTGATATAAACAACTCTTAAACATGTTTTGGGGACTTAAGATAGGTTAGAGAATGACCAAAAAGCCTTTTTCATAATAAAAAAATAATTTTCATCCCTCAACACTATGTCCGCGTCGCGCCAGGGGTGCGAACATATGTATTTCGTAAAATTTTGTTCTTTTCAGTTCACACTGAAAAAAAATAAAGTGTAAGTCTGCGCCCCAGGTGCATTGCACCCTGGGCATGCACTCATACTGTCTTGATTTTAATTAGTAAAAATTATTTTTGACTCGATTCCTCTAAAATCTGGTCGAGGCCATTTTTTGACTCAATTTTTTCTATTGATTGCAAATTCAGTCTCAAATTTTTGATTGGAGCTTGAGAAGACGCGTTATGCGCACAATTTCATTCTAGGGGTATTTCGATAACCTTACAAAGTGTTATATTATCTCTTTTTTGGGATCATTCATCTTCAAATGATTAGTAAAGGTGGGATTAAGGCACGAGTAGACTCAATACTCGTCTCAATATTCACTTGAAAGTCTCAAACTCTCAACTATCCCTCACCCTATATAACCTCTACATTAGACTCAAGAATAGAATAACCACATCAACTCAAGAGTGGAAACTTCAATTAAGTTAAGGATAGGGACATTACCTTCGACATCATTGTCATTTGGCATGAATAGCTGCTAGTATTTGATCTTTATAACTTCCCCATCTTTCCATGTAGCTTTCTCAACAATTTGGTTCCTCCATAGAACTTTGACGGAAGCTATCTCCTTGTTCCTCAACTTACAAACTTGACGATCAAGGATTTGGACTAGAATTTGCTCATAGGACAGGCTATCCTTCACTCTCGTACTCTCACTAGGGATCACCAAGGTAGGATCTCCCAAGCATTTCTTTAGCTTTGAAATATGAAATACCAGATGAATCCCGTCTAACTCTGATGACAATTCCAACTTATAGCCGACCTTCCCAATCCTTCTCGCAATTTGATAGGGACCAATATAGCCGGGATTCAACTTCTCCTTTTTATCGAACCTCATGACACCCTTTATGGGTGACATTTTCAAATACACCCAATCATCCACCTCCAAGTCCAGGTCCCTTCTTCTTACGTCAGTGTAAGACTTTTGGTGACTCTATGTAGTTTTCAACCTCATTCTAATAACCTTTAACTTCTCCATAGAATGGTGGACAAGATCAGGTCCAGTCAACTCAGATTTACCGACTTTAAACCACCCAATCGATGACCTATACCTCCTCCGGTACAAAGATTTATAAGGGGTCATTTGGATACTTACATGATAACTACTGTTGTAGGAAAATTTGATCAATGGCAAGTGATTGTCCCAATCCCCTTAAAGTCGAGAACACAAGCCCTTAACATGTCTTCTGCTTGTCCATCTGTCAGAGGGTGGAAGGTTGTACTTATATTTACCTTGGTACCTAATTCCTTCTGAAAAGATCTCCAAAATTGGGAGGCGAATTGAGCTTCGCTGTCCGAGATGATAGATAAGGGAACTCCATGCAACCTCACAATCTCACGAATGTATAAGCGGGCATATTCCTCAGCCCTATTCGTTGTCTTAACTGCCAAGAAGTGGGCTGATTTAGTCATCTTATCCATGATCACTCATATTGAGTCATGTTACTTTCAAGACATTGGTAAATCGATAATGAAGTCTATGTTGATCATCTCTCATTTTCACTGTGGAATTTCAAAGTTCTGAGCTAACCCACAAAACCTTTGATCTTTAACCTTGACCTATTGACAATTAGGACACTTAGAGACGAATTTAGCAATATCTTTTTTCATTTCATTCCATCAAGGGACTTCTCTCAAGTCGTGGTACATCTTGATGGAGCTAAGATGGATAGAATATTTGGAGCTATGAGCTTTGGCCATGATTCTCTCTCGAACACCATCAACATCGAGCACACACAATCTACCCTGGTATCTCAATACCCTATCTCCCCCTTTGGAGAAAATCATCACTTTTTGCTTGTGAACAACTTCCTTCAACTGAAACAAGACAAGGTCGTCTTCCTTTTACTTCACCTCTGACACTAAATATGAAGCAGACCCATTCTGAACATTGACCCCGCCTTTATTATTCTCCTCAAGTTGTAATCCCAATTGGGCCAACCTATGCACTTCCTTAGCTAGCTCTTTCTTCCTTTCCTCCGAACAGGCAGTGTTACCCATAGACGACCTGCTAAGAGCATCAGGAACAATGTTAGCCTTATGTGGGTGGTAGAGAATGCTCATGTCATAATCCTTGAGCAACTCCAGTCATCTCCTTTGTCACAAGTTAAGCTCTTTCTGACTGAAGACATATTGCAGTCCATACAAGTAGTAGCGCCAGATTTTAAGTGCGAACACCACTGATACTAACTCGAGATCATGAGTCAGGTAGTTCTTCTCATGAATCTTAAGTTGTTTGAAAGTATAGGCTATCACCTTCCCTCTTTGCATCAGCACACAACCCAGTCTAACTCTAGATGCATCGCAACATATTACAAAGTCTTCCATCCCATCAAGCAAGGTCAAAAATATCATTGTAGTCAATCTAGTTTTCAACTCTTGAAAACTTTTCTCACATTCATCAGACCATTGAAACTTAACCTTTTTCCGAGTTAGATTGGTTAATGGATAGGTCTGGTGGTATCGTATATAAAAGGCTGCATTTAAATTTTAGAGTGATCTTTCTCTCTAACTATCATAAGGTAAAAGCATAGAAAAACGTGAGTAAACAAATAGAAAAATCTCGAAAGAGAAGGAAGAAGTGAACATCATGAAACTTCCACATTGATATGGTTAACAAATGCAAGTCAAACCTCTGATCGACCTTTCAAGGCCCTTACGAAATAGGCTTGAATCATTGGTTCGGTTCTTGATATGGGATAGGAAGGCTACTTCATAATGCAATTTGGTATCTCCATATAGTTGTAAAATAATGTTTTTCGAGAAAGTGCAATATCATATTGACTTTCTCTCGCCCTACTTCTAAAGATAGATAGAAAGGGTTGGGCCACTTTCTCGATACGACTTCTCTTGCCAGAAGATAGACTGAGTTTGACTTTTGATAGTAAGCAGCCTATCTTCTCTTATGATATTTAACTGAATGGAAATCTAATATATATTATTATTAGAATATATGTTCAGGTGCTATGTACCCTCATTATTTGCGATTGTAGACAAGGAAGAAAACCTCTCAACAAATCTATGGTAGTAGCCTGCCAACTCCGAGAAACTCAGTATATCAATAGGGGAGATCAGTCTAGGTCAGTTCTTAACCGCTTTAATCTTCTAGGCATTCACTCGAATACCATTGCGTGAGACAACATGACCTAGGATGGCCATGGACTTGAGCCAAAACTCTCACTTCGAAAACTTTACATAAAATTCATGGCCTTTGAGAGTTTGTAAAACCAGTCTAAGATGATTGACATGCTCCTCTTCATCCTTAGAATATACCAGTATATCATCGATAAATATAATCACGAACATGGTCTGAATAATCTATTTATCAAACCCGTAAAAGTTGCAGGTGCATCAGTCAACCCAAAGGACATGACTAAGAACTCAAAATGGTCATACCTTGTCCTGAAGGCTATCTTTGGAATATCACATTCCCTCATCTTCAACTGATCGTAACCCGATATGAGGTTTATTATGGAGAAACAAGAGGCACCTTGAAGTTGGTTAAACAAATCATCTATCTTGGGGAGAGGATACTTATTATTTATTGTGACCTTGTTTAGTTACCTATAGTCTATGCACATTCTGAGAGATCCATCTTTCTTACGCACAAATAGGACATGAGCACCCCAAGGAAAAACACTAGGTCTTATGAAACCTTTTTCTAACAAATCATTCAATTGCTCTTTCAATTCTTTCAGTTTAGTGGTGGCTATCCAATAAGGTAGGATTGAGATAGGTTGGGTATTAGGGAGAACATTAATCCCAAAACCAATCTCCCTATCAGGAGGGACTCTAGGCAGATCCTTAGGAACCACTTCAGGGAACTCATTTACGACCAGGACCGACTCTAGAGTGGGGGACTCCACATCATCAGACTTAACCCGCACAAGGTAGTAGATAGACCCTTTAGAGATTAGCTTTCTGGCCCTTAGATAGGAGATAAACTTGCCCTTAGGTGCAACAGAACTCTCTTTCCACTCTAAGACAGGTTCATTAGGGAATTGAAACTTAAAAATCTGGGTCCTACAATCAACGAAGGCATAACAAGCATGAAGCCAATCCATGCCAAAGATCATATCAAAGTCAACCATCTCCAATCCTACCAAGTCAACTAAGGTATCTCTATGATAAATGGATACTACACAATCCTTGTAAACCCTCTCAGTTATGATAGACTCACTAGTAGGAGTGGAAACAAAAAAAGGTTCAAATAAACACTCCGGAAGGATTCCAAATCTACTAGCCACATAGGGAGTTACAAAGGCACCCGGGTCAAGTAATGCATAACAATCAAAATTAAAGACTCGAAGCATACCCTGAACAACATCTGTTGTTGCCTTCTGATCCTGACGATTACCCATAGCATAAAAATGGTTTAGACCACCTTCTATACTCGTAGTAGTACCCCTCTGACAGAGGACTATGCTCTATTGCTTTATTCACCTTGTCTCCTCTTCGGGCACTCATACTGGAAGTGATCAGTCTGCCCACATGAGTAACAACCATCTTTGCCCACGTGGCACTCACCTAGATGGAGTTTACCATACTTGTCACAAGGTAGTTTTCCTTTCGTACCTTGGGTTACACTAGTTTGAGATTCCTGGGCCCTGAAATTCTAGCAACCATAAGACTTTTGGTCATACCTATTTTTTTGGATAGGTGCACTAGCTGCAAGTGGTGCATAGTGAGAAGATCTCTTTTGAAAGTAGGATTTATCACCCTTATTTTGTCTTTGCTGGCTAGGCTCATGCCATGCTAATTTTGCTTTCCTGCTCATCTGCTCTTCTCTATCTCTCTTTTTTATCTTTCTCAATTTGCTGGACATATACCATAATCCTGGAAATGTCCATATCTGGGATCAAAAATGCTGCTTTGCATTCCTTTTTCACATGCCTATGCAAATCAAACACAAACTTCCTCATCCTTGCCCTTATATCTTGGACCATCTCTGGACCATATCTGAATAGCTTAATGGACTTGAGGTTGTACTATTTAACTGTCATCCCCTCTTGTTTTAAGTTCACAAACTCATCAACCTGTGCCTCCCTCAACTCTTGGGTAAAGAAATTGTCAAGGAAAGTAACCTCAAACTCATCCCACTCCACAGGTTTAACATCGTCACCTCTACTGTCCTCCCATTGGTTGTACTTGACATTTGCAACATCTTTCAGCTAGTAAGATGCCAGCTCAACTCCTTCAATCTCATTAGCATGCATGGCCTTCAAGACCTTCCACATCTCATCAATGAAGTTCTGTGAGTCCTTCTCAACCTTTGACCCCGTATATACTGGAGGGTTCATCCGTAAGAAGTCTCTGAGCCTGGTTGCAGTCGTGGACTCCTGTGACCTGGAACTAGGAACCTGAGGACCTCAACTATTACCCTGGGAGGCCACTAATTGAGTAAGCATGGTAATGTCTCCCCTAAACTCTGCCTCTGAGGTGGGGGCTGGCTATGGCTGTGTAGGGGGCGCCTGTGGGAGCTTAGCAGTCCTGGCAGGTCGACCTCGTCTCCTTATCCCTATCTGAGTAGGGACCTCTAGTTGGGAATTCTCAGAAGTTGAGGCTAAGGCATCTCTCTGAGCAATAGTTCATTTTGGAGGAATATTCTTCTACAAACGTGTAACACACGAATTAGAATAAGATTTTCATAGATTTAAGCTATATCATATGGACTCAGATCATAGAAGAAGGGTAAAACTTCCTAATGTCCTATACCCTCCTGCTTATGAAGTGTGGTGCATAACACACCCATAAACAAGACTCTATAAGACACAGCTTCATAGACTCTCTAGGATACTTGAACTCTGTGCTTTGATATTAAGTTTATCACGCCTCGGGAGGGTACCCTGGGCGTAACTGCACTCAGTAACTATTGCTAGTCTCCAAGCGAACCACCTGGTCTCATCACATTTGTCCAAGCAATGATTTAGCGAAAGACATCAGAATTAATAACCAATCATAGTGGAAAACTCTACCTTATCACGTCTACATCAAGAATAACGGTCATGGGCCACAAGACTAGTCATCACTATCCATACCATAAGATAGAATTATGACAATTTAATTTAGAAAGGGGAAAAGACCCCAACATCAATCCATCATCTCTCTATGTCTATGAAACCTTTATTCCTACTGTCTATGGAGATATTATGACAGGCCATGGCTACCATAAATTTAGAACAACTTAAAACATACAAAAATGAAATAAAATATATCCTTCGAATGTAGGGAACGACTCACCAAGTCTCTGAAGCTAGAAGTCTCTGAACCTCAACGAATCACCTACAAGTCCTCTGTCTACTGAATCTGCATCGTGAAATGATGCAGCACCAAATGACATCAGTACGTGAAATGTACAGTATATAAATGGATAAAGGTAAATAATATAGACGAAATAGCATGGAATAACATTAACTCATCAGGTACTTATCTCAGCTCAGGATAAGGAGTAGGACAGTATCATATCAACATCAATCAAGACTTATAACATCACATCAACATCAGAGTAGTATCAAGATGAAACCTATTTAGGAGTTTCTCTAACTAACAACTATCACCTATGAGTCATTTGATAAAATAAAAGTGATGTTGTTGCCACATTCGTCCAATACCTTACAGAGGTAGAGGATCCATAAATCTATCAAATCCTCTTTTGGGACTGAGGAAACATCCATTTTCACGGTCTAATCCTCTCCTACGCTGGCCTTGTAGTTAATAAGTGCGAGTAGGACTTACTTTTACTCATTTCGGTGCTCAATACTTCTCCTAGGACTCAACATGCTCATGAGCTATCAAACATCAAGATTACTCATCATTTGGTCTCTTTTGGACAAGGAACATCAACTCATCTCATCGTCTATCAACTTAAGGAATTAGGAACATTCTTTAAGATTAAATTCAACCTCTTTAAGACTCTAAGGATACCAATCTCATCAAAATCAATCATCAACACATTCAACTTAGGACCCAGACCAAAAAGCAAGCACACCCATATAGTCAAGGCTCTAGGCATCAACCTCTAATTTCATTCTTGTAATTTTTAACAAAGTAATCATGTAGGATTTATATAATCATTCAAATAATTCATTTAAACAAATAATTCAAGTTCTGATGATCATCAACTCAAGAAAATATATGTGATGTAAAATAGTTCTCAGAAAAACATTTAAGAATCTTGCAGATAGAACTCATCACCTTCAACTATTAACTTTCTACAATCACAGGGGTCACATGGAAGAACAATCTCATGCTTTGGGTAGCCTTACATACCTGGGAAGAAGAATTTCTTAGGCTTCTTCAAAGAATTGGACCTGAACCTAGGAATCTTCAAGCTCTCTCTTCTTTCTCCTTCAAGAACCCTCATTTAGAAGTTAAGAAAAATGGATTTTAAAACCATTAATATGATATAAACAACCCTTAAACACGTTTTTGAGACTTAGTATAGGTTGGGGAATAACCAAAAGGCCTTTCTCATAATAAAAAAAATTATTCTTATCCTGCAACACCATGTCCATGTCGAGCCAGGGGCGCAGATATGTGTATTTCACAAAAGTTCTTTCTTTCTAATTCACATCAAAAAAATGAAAAAAAACGTAAAGAGTGAGTCCGCGATCCAAGTGTCGTGCCTTGGGCGCGCACTCTCACTGTCTCGATTTTAATTAGCAAAAAATATTTTCCGATTCAGTTGCTCTAAAATCATGTTGAGATCATTTTCCCAATCAATTTTCGTGTTGATTGCAAATTTAGTCTTGGATTTTCCATTGGAGCTTGGGAGTTATGCGCACGATTTTATTCTACAGGTATTTCGGTAATTTCGTAGGGTGTTACACTACTAGTAATGAGTGTGAGCAGGAAATAGTGCAAAAAAATAACTAGTATAAGAAAATCCAACTGATACTAGATACATAAATATACAACAACACTAGACCAATCCTCCCAGGACTTGGAGTCACCTGTACAGAACTGCTATAGACACGATATAATATAACTGAGTCATAATACATATATACACATTGGGATGTCTATAAGTAAAGTATTTTTCTTCATCAATATTAATTTTTTTACTCAAATTGGTTATAAAATTTGCACAAATATTAGTAATATTCAAAGTAATAAAGTTATAACTAAAGCATATGAATTTAAATCTAAAGAAAATAACTAAATTGAATTCTATAGTTTAAAAGCAATCTACACTAATTAAATTAAAATAAAATTTAAAAATATTTTTTTAACTTTTTCTTAAAAAAAAAACCTTGCTAAAGTAGACACATCGTCAATGACGTGTCTGCTTCAGCCCCCGACTCTCTCTTATATAATAAAGAAATTTTTATGCACTACCTGTAATAGATCTACCTGATTCACTGCAAGAAGGCACTTGGCAACAACTTTTTTTTAATTATGTACCATATATTGGATTTCATTGCTAAAAATTCTATTCATAACAACAAATAAGTTGTTGCATGCTGCCATAAACTCCGACGTGAAAAATTTATGCAACAAAAATAATGTTGTCGCCAAAAGCTAAGTTAACACAATTTTTTTTGGTCATGGATAAAATTTTGTTGTTAAAAGTATCCTATTTTGTTTCGCTAGGACTGACTATTAGATCTGATTTAAATTTATAAATAGCATTTTGATTTATATTTAATTAGTTTTAAATTGAATAATATTGGGACAATCAAGATTGCATGTTACTAACAATTTGCCTTCATGTTTGATATGTTGATATTCTAATACTAAAACAAGATGCAGGTTATCGCATGAAATCTACAAAGCAACAATTTATAAAGGTTGCAAGATAGACACATGTACGCAAGTGAATCCTGATGGTTGGTTTTCAAATTACATAAATTTTTTTGTAAAATTGTTTAAAAGGCATGGGGCCGAATTCCATTACTTTTTGGCCTATTATTTCAATAGTTGAGGGTAAAATGGTGGAATCAAATCCTATCATACCAAGGGGATAAAACATAGATTGAAAGTTGATGCATCATGAAATAAGAAGTTGGGTTGGAGTCCCATTAATTTATGTCCTAAGGTGACATTATATGGATAAAAAATTGGGTTTAAGTCCTAATGCATAATAGTAATTATATAACGATGATTAAAACAAAATAATATACTTTTAATGATAAGTTATGAAACTCATATAATTGAATTTGCTCCATTCATTGAAGTGAATATAGTAATAGTATATGATAAGTGTGAAAAATGACAATATGATTATTCTAGTTAAACGAATAAAGGTGGGTGTGACAAAGGACACAGTAATATTAATCATCATTGTGGTAATTAAAAAAAAGAACATTATGAGTTTCCAAAATTGTTATTCAAAATGTGAAGTATTTTTATATTTTTGCCATTAAAGTGGTTTGAAAAGTTATTGGGACGTGATTTTGGTGTGACCTAATTTGATAAATTATATAAATTCACTACAAAATAAAAGAAAAATATAATAAAGTGAAGGCGCTTTTGATATTTGATGTTGAGGTGAATGATATCAATTTGACAAATGCCAAGCTTTTCGGCTGCATTGATTAAAAAGTTGTAAATTGAGTTTGGCATCCCAAACCATATACAAGATTATTGAGAAGAGGCTAGATAATTTGTTCTTCTCTTACGCCATAAAGGCCTAGAAATCTAAGGAGGTTCGTAAGTGACATTTATGCCTTTACCTCTTTGATAGTAAGCGACGGGAAACCCCGTTTGTCCATATTAGTGAGCCCTTTAATAGTTGTTGGCAAATTAGACAAGGAGTTAAATACTTGGATTTCGTTATTTCTATGGCTTAGAGAGGTTAACTTATCGGCAGTTTGTTAGCTTCCCTGTAGCATGAGCGATTGTCGGTTTCTCCCCAAATTGTTCTAGAGTCATGAGTGGAGCACCATTTTAGCTCATACATCATTGCGGTTGCTTCTGCATAGTTGCTCATCCTTGGTCCTAATGGTATAAAGTATGCAAAAATGATCTTTCTAGTGGAGTTTCTTATATATAGTCCCCCCTTCTCCGCAGATATCATGATTGAGTTTTAGTGTATTAGTGTGAGGTCTGATGCACTTCACAACAATGACCTCCTTTTTTGTATATTGTAGTCACAAGCTTGATATAATGTTGTCCAGGTATCTCCATGACTTGTTCTCTCAAATTTCTTACTCAAGATCTACAAAATATTGAAAAAGATATTAGAGACTGATTTATATATTGAAGGTCTTTCAGCATGATTTGCTGCTGCATCTAGTTCGCAAAATCTCCCAACAAATGAAGGTCGGAATGATCTTGATAATTAGGGTGCAGAAAGGATCCTTGGTTCTGTGATTCCACCAATTTAGTAGGGTGAATTTTAGGTTAATAGTTGATTCTTATGCCTAGAGGTCCTGCAAAATAAAACCAAATTTTGTTAGAAAATCTCCATGACAGAACAAATGGTCCACTGATTCAAGATCAATGGACACTCTGTTTGAGTTACAATAGTAGCATTTTGGATCCATTGGAATCCCATATCTCGCAACTCTTTGGTCTGTAGGCCACTGGGTACGGATGGACCTCCATGTGAGAAAAGACATCTTGAAAGGGATGTTTTGGTTTGATGCCCACAATCTACTATCCATGTTGTTTGGGGTCCTTTCTTGTCTCAGCTTCCTTCATAGAGATCCTATCGTAAACTTTTCACTGTGGGAAAGAGTCCATACAGCTTTTCTTCCTTGTCACAAATGGTAATAGTGTTATGTTGATCAAGAATCAGTTTTTTCACTTCATTTGGGAAAGAGATATTGAGCTTGTTCCACTTTCACTCTCCATTGTGTATAATATATTGTAACTTGATATCAATGATATTCATATCAATTGTCCACCTATTGATATAGGGGACCAACACTATACCAGTTATCATACCAAAATGAGATATCTCCTCTACAAATACTCCAAAAACTATTATGATCAATCGTGTCTTTAGTACAACAGAGTTCTTTCCAGCTCAATGGTTTCCCCTCTTTGCCATTGACTTTTAACAGGGTAGTCATTTAATTAAGTACTTAGCTTTCACGAACTCACTCCATAATGAATTAGAAGTTCTGAGTGACCACCACTATTTAGCATTAAAAGCTTGACAAATGTTTGAGAGGTTTCTGAAGTTAGTGCCTCCCTCATTGTTAGGGTAACAAAGGTCATCCCGGGAGGCCTAGTGATGTTTACCACCATTTTCAAGGGCAGACCAAAAAGACCTTGCCAAATAATTTTCGATAATCTCCAAAGTACCTTTGGGAGGAGCACTATAGATAAAAGATGGATGGGGAGAGAAGCAAGACATGTCTAATTAGAGTGGCCCTTTCTCTAGTAGATAGGAGTTTAGTTTGCCATCCTTTGATTTTGTTTATGACTTTCCGACAAATGGACAAGGTAAACAGGCAAGGTTCTTCTTTCCATGTGATAATTGGGCACTGTAAATAGCTGGTAGGGAATTTCTAATGAGTCATACCAGTGATGTTGTGAATTCTATAATATTCCCTGGTCTAGTGTCTCCAACAACTGTAAAACAACTTTTACTCTTGTTGATAAGTTGACCTGAGACCTTTTTATAAGTTCTAAGGACCTTTAGGACCAGTTCGAGGGTTTTCTTTTACCACCATTACAGAAGAGAAACATGTCATCTGCAAAAGAAAGGTGATTCATGTAGAATCCTTTGTAACCACGATTCTCTTGAAGACTGTTTAGCATTTGAGAAAGTAGTTCTGCAGTAAGCACAAACAGAAAGGGTGAGATAGGGTCAACTTGTGTCAAATCTGTTTCACATTTAAAGAATCCATTTCTCCATCTGTTGATAAGAATCGAGTACCAGCTATTGGAGATGTATCTGTGAATAAGTTTCACCCAATTTTCTGAGAAAACCATCTTCCTCAAAGTTAGACATGAAAAGTTCCATGACACCCCGTCATACGCCTTTGTCATATACAACTTGATTACAATGTTCTTCCCTCTGTTGGGTTTCTTGATATCATTAATAATCTCTTGTGTGAGAAAAACATTCTTTGTGATGGAGCTCCCTCGAACAAAATCACTTTGGTTCTTACAAATGATCCTAGGAGAAATAGGGGCAATGTAGCATTCAAAAGTTTAGAAATGATTTTACATGAGACATTGCAAAAACTAATAGGTTAGAGGTCACTAAACTTTTGGGGGTGCTCAATCTTGGGGATCAACACCAAAAAAGTATGGGTGAAATTTTTTGGGAGATTATCACCTTCAAAGAAAGAAATAATAGCTGTATGAAGATCACAAGCAATGATTTGCCAAGGTTTTTGGTAGAAACAAGCAGTTAGACCATCAGGTCCTGGAGCACTGTCAGTATCCATGGAGAAAACAGTGTCTTTGAAGTGCCATGAGGTTATTGTTGTCATTCTCAGTAACACACCTCTGAAGGTAGTTTAGAGGGTCTTGGAGATGACTATAATTATCATTAGAGAACAGATTTGGTAATTGTAACTGCAGCTTCCGTAATTGAATCATTTCCTTCAATCCATTGTTCTTGGTCATCCATGATTCTTCTAATAGTAAGCCTTTTTCTTTTGTCCTTGATAATGCTATGAAATTAGGCTGTGTTAGCATCACCTTCTTCCTGTGAAAAATAAAGATGATTTGGAGGTAGAAAAAGATCTTAGATATTTAATAGAACTCTCTAGAATTTTATAGAATAATATCTTGGATATTTGTAGTTAGGAAAAATCTAGATAGTCTAGAGTATTAGATATTTGTGATAAATTATAGAATAGTCTAAATTTTTGTTAGATATTTAGAAGATAATATCTAAGATATTTCTTGTAGAAGCATGTAGAATAATATTTAGAAACATCTCTACACAAGTATAAATAAGGATGATCATTAGGCATTTGTAATCAACCTAAACCAAAAAATCCAAATCAAAGAGTTCTTCTACAACAAAGTTCTCATTTTTATAATCTTCCTTCTCCCTTCTAGTTTCCCCTTCTTCAGTTGAATCTTTCGATCTTAGTTAATAATCTTGGAATAGAAGAAGGTCTCCTAATTATACTATTCTTTTGTTATATTTCTCTACATGGAATCAGAGCCATAGCCATATATTGGCTTGTGGGATTACTTCAAAATCGAGTTGGTGGTTGATTCAACTGGTTTGTCCAAATGGATTTAAGCGGTCATGTTAATGGACTGGGGACAAAGTTGTTGAACCAGTCCAATTACAAAGTATGGGAGACATATATGAAATCATACCTTGTGGGTGAGGATTTGTGAGAATTTGTTAATGGGGGTAACACAAGTCCTCCGGATGACGAACTGAAAAATAGTAGCACATACAAGAAGTGGAAGCAGATTAATGCAAAGGCAGAGTTCATTCTGAAGAGGACAATCTCCTCTGGCTTATTTGATCATATTATAAAGTGTAAATCAGCTCATGAAATATGGAGAACCCTCGATCATTTGTTCAACAAGAAGAATGAAGCTCGGCTACAAATTCTGGAGAACGAATTGGCTAACACCACTCAAGGTAATCTCTTTATTGTCGAGTATATTTTGAAGATTAAGAATTTATGGTTTGAGATATCCTTGCTGAATCCGGAAGAGGCTATCTCTAAAGCGCGAAGGAGAAGAATTATCATTCGTGGTTTGAAGTTTGAATATATTCCATTTGTTACAGGGTGGGATCAACAACCATCTTTGGAGGAATTTGAGAATTTATTGTCATCACGAGAGTTACTAGCCAAACAGTTGGGTAATTTATTTGTCAATGGAGGAGAAGGAAATGTTCTTGTAGCCAACAAGAGGAATTTTTAAGAAAAAGCAAGAGATACGTTGCACAATTGGTTCGCAGGTGGTTCAAGCTCACCTGGAAAGAAGGAAGAGCCTTTTAACCGTTATGATAAGAAGCCTCTTAGATGTGGCAAAATAGGGTACATAAAAAGATATTGTCAAGTCAAGGAAAACAATATGACTCAAATTGAGAAAGATATTGAAGAAGAAGATGACGATTGGGGAAAGTGCGTCTTAGCTGAGGCTCAAGAAATAGATGTCATGGTTTCCATCAATCTTGAAGGAGATTGGATTGAATATTCAAAATATAATGCAGTTGATCACATGTAGAAGACACTGATGCCATTGGTATGAAGCAAGAAACTTTCTTATACTGATGATATGACAGTCAAAAAAGTAGATCCTCATATAGTATCTGAAAATATATATGCTAGTGGTGACTTTCATGGAGAAAGAATTGAAGAAGATGTATTAGAAGTTGAAGTTTCTGAGCAATCTTCGGCCATATCAAAGTCAATCATTGGTTTAGATCAAACATTGGAAGCAAATGAAGAAGATGAAGAACAAATAGATGAAGAAGTTGATCTTGAAGGCCAAGTGTCAAGTGGAGAAACAGACGACATAATTTTTGGAAGCTGTAAACAACAACAACATTACCCCAATGCCTCAAAGGCTCCCGCCCATTGCGGGGTAAGGGGGGGTCGGGTATACGCAGCCTGACCCCTATGTTTAAAAACATAGCGCGACTGTTTCCGATGACCCATGATGAGCGTCGAAAGTTGCATTGACTAACTGTTACTTCACAATTGAAAGAAGCGCAGACAGTTTAAAGAGTCATTTTGCTTTGTTCCATCATACCCTAAAGCCAAAAAATAGTGAATCTTTGGCTCCATCCAAGATTTATGGAAAATTTGGAAGCTGTAAAGCTGATAAAATAATTATGGAAGAGATAAAAATAGAATGTAATGGTGAATTCTATTATGATACAAAGGCTTCACAAGAAATTGATAATCAGATAGTCACCAACTCAAATGAAAAGGAGTATACAAATGAAAACCTCTTCTGTTCTGTTTATCCAGATAGAACAACTATCACAAAGCTAAGAAAGAGGGGGAGTTTGAAAACTCAATTAAGAGATAATTCACATGGATTGATTAGTGATGAAGAATCTTCATCACTTAAAGAAGCAAGAGCAGTGCGGAAGATATAGTCGAGAATTTCACCTAGGTGTGGCTCAAAGCTACATTTGAGTTCCTCCACAACAAGTGCGGTAGTTTCCAAAAAATCACTTTAAGGGGAGTGTGAAAACTAAAGATAATTTTTTGGAGGTAGAAAAAAGAACTTAGATATTTAATAGAACTCTCTAGAATTTTATAGAATAATATCTGGGATATTTGTACCTAGGAAAAATCTAGATAGTCTAAAGTATTAGATATTTGTGATAAATTATAGAATAGTCTAGATTTTTGTTAGATGTTTAGAAGATAATATCTAAGATATTTCTTGTAGAAGTATGTAGAATAATATCTACAAACATCCCTACACAAGTGTAAATAGGGATGATCATTAGGCATTTGTAATCAACCTAAACCAAAAAATCCAAATCAAAGAGTTTCTTCTATAACAAAGTTCTCATTTTCATAATCTTCCTTCTCCCTTCTAGCTTCCCGTTCTTCAGTTGAATCTTCCAATCTTAGTTAACGATCTTGGGCTAGCAAAAGGTCCCCCGATTATAATATTCTTCTGCTATATTTCTCTACACTTCCAACCACTTTATTCTGGCTTTTTGTCTCAAAATGAGTCTTGGAGTTTGATATATCTAGTGAATTCAGCTCTGCATCTGGAAAGCTCCATCTTGTACTCATTGGTATTGTTATTCACACAGTTCTCTTCTATAGCTCTCATTTCAGCTTCAAGCCTCTTAGGCTCTTCTTAAATATCTCCAAAAGATTGTCTTCACCAAATACTGAGGTGTTTGGAGGTGTTCTTGAGTTTCTGGTGAAGCACATATAGGGGGTTCCCATAAACTTTGTGATCCCATATATCCTTAACAGACTTAAGAAAATTCAGGTGTTTAGCCCAAAAGTTGAGGAATCTGAAATACTGGATAGAACTAGTGATCTCATTGTCTATCTTGATAAGGAGAGGAGCATGATCTGAACAGGACCTAGATAGATGAGTTACTGAGGTAGCATTCAGACAATCAAACCATCTAGAGTTGTAGTTATCCAGTCTTTTCCAGATCATAGTGGGTGGGTCTCTATTGTTGCACCAAGTAAATGTAGAGCCACTATATACAGCATCTAGAAGCCCACAATCATGAAGGCAAGTCAGAAAATCTAGGCTCTCCTACATTCTATGGTTTCTACCTCGTTTTTTCTCTTCGCAACTGGTAATGGTGTTGAAGTCACCAACCACACCCCAGGCAGAATTCATAGAAGTAGAAGTGTTCCTAAGATCCTCCAACAATTCCATTCTTAATACTTCAGTGCACTCTTCCATTTAGGTTATTGGGATCTGGTGGATCAGGATCCAGGGGTATAACTAATTATTAATCAGTATTGATCACCTGTATACTTGGTTTTGAATTATTCATTCTTGTTTCCTAAGACAAATTCCCTTTGTTGACCTCTTTCTTGCAAATGTTGAGAGTAGACCAGGTAGTGAGGTTAATGGTGTCCTCAAAAATGATGTTTTCAGGTATACTAGCTTTCTGGACATAATTCCCTTTGCCTCTGCTCAATTTTGTTTCAACTATTTTAGTTATGTTGGTCAACTTACTGGGTTCACCTTGTAGTTTTAGTTTAGCTACTTTCGTAGGTGGTGCTTTAATATTTCTTGAGCGCTTGCTTTTTAGACTGTTTTGTCTCTTAACTTTTTTCTCTATGTTTTTCCTGGTTTGATTTTTGGTCTGTGCCCTGTCCCATATCATCTCTCTAGTAGGAGTTATTCTCTGTTCTTGCGTTTGGACATTGGCATTTTGAAGTACTTCCATATTAGCCTTAGTATTGTTGATTTGTCCAATGCTTTGTTGCTCGGATTGCTGTTCACCTTGAGTCTCCTCCAAAGCTTGAAAGTTGTTTCGGTTCCCGATCTCTTGGTGATTCTTAGCAGGTGTTTTTCCTCTATTATTTCTCCTATCCACGTTATGCCAACCTCCCTCTTATTTTTTCCTTGGTTGATCCTTGATGTCTTTGTGTTAACAGCTTTGTTGGATTTGTGCCCGTTCTCTTTGTTAGGATATTGGGAGTTAAAATATTTGCCCTGATGATGTTGTCTGTTGTTCTCTCTCCCTTCTTGAGTTTCTGGCCTATTATTATTACAAATCTCGTCTCAAGTTAACAACTCCTTGAGTCTGTGGATTAGCTATTCTGCAGCTATCATTTGTGTGACCTTGCATTTTGCAATGGAAACAATATGCTGGAATTGTTTCATGTCCAACTTTCTGGTCAAAAGTTTTCATATTTCCTTGTTGGTTCTGAATTTCAATGTTGATCTCATGGATCATCGATTTGCTAAGTTCAATTTTCATTCGTATTTAAGCCGTAGTGGGTCTCGTCTTATCTAGTCTCTTTGTCCATCAAAATGGTTTGATAGCTAATAGGACTGACAATTTGACATGGTGCATCCCACTCATAAAAATGTCGGGGGAGGTCAGGAAGCTTAATCCAGACAGGGGCAAGCGTAGTCTCAATCTCCGGTTTAAAGTTGGCGGTCCATAAGGATCTTCATAGAGTTTTCTCCCTCAAAATGAATAAAAATTTTCCCATAAACAGTATTATAGCCCTCTTCATTTTCCAAATTGATAAATACGTGTTTCAAATCTTTTGCCCCAATCTTGACAGCACTCTTAAGAGTCACCAAGTTGGTAAATTTAGATTTGATTTTATCAATTGAATGCCGGGTACGGAGAAATCTACCTACAATGATCCACCTGCAAGTAGTTGCTAGGATGTTGGCTTCATCTTTAGTGAACACAACTGTATGTTCAAATAATGTGGCAATCCAAGTCAAATTAAATGAGCCATTAAAATTATACTACGTGTCAATTTTATGTGACAATTCAAATCAAGTTAAATGCGCCACTTAAATAATGACATGTGTATATGTGACATGTTTGGCCAATTAAATTAGAGTTTTCCACCAAGGAATGGGATTGGTCAATTTTGAATTGACCAATCAAATCATACAAGTACACCATTCACTACAACTATAAATAGTAGTCTCATTATTCAACAAATAAGGCTTTTACAAGAATAAAAAGCAAGAAAAGAGCTCGTGGATCAAAGATTACAAATTCTTTACCAAGGTTAAAACCATCTTTTTGCCAAATCAAAACACTATTGACTCCTTATTATAACCATATTCTTAAAATCTAATAGCTTTATCGTGCCCCATTTACATAATATATTGGACTTTTAATTGTTATAATATACGAATCATTTTAGGTTAGGCGTAGTTAAGAACAATCAACTAAAGAAGTAGATCGATTTAATAGTTATGAGTTCAAAACTCTTATTATTTATGAGGAATAGAAGGGTCAGGCCTTGATTTGTATTAGAATTGACAACAGATTAATTTAAAGGCTAAGGTCATGTCATGCACTAAGGGTGATTAAGATAATAGAAATTGTAAGAGTGTGCGAGTAAAAGAGTAGGTGGTACAGTCCCTTGTTGCATGCTTGTTTCTAAATACTTACTTTACATGGTGTGGAATTTTAGGTTGACTGATGATGCCTACCAATACATATTATTTTTACTGATACTATTCTTGCTATAACTTTTGGTATAGTCTGGTGGTAGAAAGGTGATGTTTCTTAGGAGAAGACAAATTAAAGATGGCTTCCAACAGCTTCTACTCTTCCTTCCTTATTTTGGGAGTTGTGCCATTATTTTATTTGTCCATATTCTTAGAAGTTGTATACCTGCTCAAACTAGAATCTTTGGGGGTGTTAGATGTAATTTTTCAGAAATATAAACTAGATTTTTAACTCTATTCTTGATAGTTCGAAGACCTTTTCAATTTTATCTTTTGATTTGTTCATCTTTTGCATGATTTAATTAGGTTAAAATTTAGTGTTTTCCAATCTAGATGTTAGAGTAAGTGCCTACATGGTCCGATGATTTGGATCATGATATGTACGTCTTCATTTACAGGCATCTCCCTTTTTTTTTACCGGAGGTCCTTTAAAATGCCAATTAATTCACTTTAAGCTACTTGGGGGCTAAAATAAACTAGTCCTACTAATCTATTTGACTAATCAATATATCAGTTGGTCTTACTCTCGAATGATTGGTTCTAACTATGAACTCTTGTTAACTTCTTTTAAGATCAAGGGATTCAACACTAATATCTACATCCTATGCAGACATTGATAACAAAGTGCGAGTATGATGAGTTTGGTCCCTCAATTGTCCACATGAAGTGTCTTTAAGCTTTGGGAGAACGTAAAATCCTTTTTCAAAATAGCTTATACTACTTTAAATCTAATTAGATTGTCATTCAAGGTGAAACAAACATTAGTAACAACATTACAAAAAATCAATTCTCCTTATTATTTCAATTGTGAACCTACTTAATCACGTGAAAATTCTATTTGTGATAATCTCTCTCATTATAATCTAAATAGCCCACTTGTGCGACAAATCTATATGAACTCTCCCTCTCTTTTTTATCTGTGCAATAGTATAAAAATTCTTTATATGATAATAAATATAACTTAGATTCTTAAGAAACAATTAAAAACTTGGTATTGGAATTCAACCTGGCAAGAACTAGCTTGTGCAGGATCTTGTTGAGGTGAATTTTTTGTTCCCCTCCTTGTAGTAGCTCTTTTGGTTTAATAAACAAGATCAGGGTCAATGCAGGAGGTGAAAACCTGAGTGAACGGATTTAATATATTTAAAAAAAAACACTTTTGACTTACTTTTATCAATGTATGATATCTCTTGAACACCAAAATGTAGGAAAGTTGAGTTGTCATGTGCACAAATGGAAAAATGTTGATAATCTACGAAGAGAATAAATCATCAATATACTAATAGTGCAACCTAGCTAGCTGAAATTAATCATGCTAAATGGAATAAATCATTAAAGGAATAAATCAAGCAGTACGTCGATATTTTGTGATGCTGAAGGAAATTCCAGCAATTCAAGATAAGTGAAGGGCAACGAGCCAGCAAAAGCTTCAGCAGAGGAGCTCTCGAAATCTATTAACTTTATTGTTTCAAGTGCCATGAGATCCTTATCCACACAGTCTGGTGCTGTCAAATAGTCTGTTACTGCCACTATTTCACCATTCCTAGGAGTTACAATTGTTGGGTTTTAAAGGTGTGAATGAAAATGAAGGATTGTGACTTTTTCAAAGGGGCATAGAAGAGTGGTGATTTTTCTAAAAGATTATGTCTTTTCCATACGGATGTGACTTTTCTAGTAAGGTACAATAAGCACTCTTTGTTGGCTATAAATAGATAGATCTTCTCTCATTTTTGCATATAACATTTCCTTCATCTACATACATTTCTTTCAAATAAAAGTAGAGTCTTAATGTGATTTCGTTGCTGTCTTTTGAGTTCGCTGAAGTTATTGAAGTTTGAGGTACCGCTACTTCTTTAACATGTATGTCCATTTTATCCTGAGAAGAAATAATTCAAAACCTCGGGTACAGTGAGGAGATTAAATTCCTTAAGGACACACAGTAAATTTTGTGGACTCGGATACTTATTCTTTTTCATCTTTTTATTACTTCTGATTTACTGATTTTTGAAAACTTATTTAGAATCTTTGTGGTTATTGTTTTCACAAAGTTTTGTTCTACAAAAGTTTTATTTTGCAAAACTTTTTTCCTACAAAAGTTTTGTTTACTGTAACACAAAAGTTTTGTTTAATGCAAAAGTTTTTTAACAAAAGTTTTTGTCTAAGTATTTTAGTAATACATAGAAAACAACAATCTTAAGGAATTTAAAATTTTATTTTTTTCTTTTTGTATTTCTAATTTTAAAATTTCTGAATCTTGTGAGAGTTGAGTATTTATCTGTTTGTGATAGAAGAAATGACTAACTCAAATGAAGTCAATGTTGGAACGACGACTGCTACAATACCATTTACTGCATCTTTAAGTCGTTCAAACATTACCCCTACAATTCCACCAGCAGAAAAATCTACAAAATTTTCGGGTGTAGATTTCAAGAGGTGGCAGTAGAAGATTTTCTTCTACTTGACTACCCTAAGTCTATAGAGATACATTAATGAGAATGTTTCTGTACTAGCTGAAGGAACACCAGACGATGAAAAACTTTTGGTGACTGAAACTTGGAGGCATTCGAATTTTCTATGTAGAAATTACATTCTGAGTAGTTTGCAATATGACTTGTACAATGTGTACAGTCACATGAAGACTTCCAAGGAACTCTGGGATGCCTTGGAAAAGAAGTACAAAAGTGAAGATGTTGGAATGAAAAAGCTTATTATAGCAAAATTCCTGAACTACAAGATGGTAGACAGTAAAGCTGTTGTTACCCAAGTTCAGGAGTTCAAGGTTATAGCAAAATATGTTTAAAGATGACATCCTGCAAGGTAGTGACTCTAAACAAAGTTTGTCATATTCCAGAAATGAGAAAGAACTTAGTTTCTACTGGTCTCTTGGTCAAGAATGGATTCAAATGTGTTTTTGTTTCTAATAAAGTTGTAATTAGAAAAAATAAAATGTATGTAGGGAAAGGCTATCTTACTAAAGGCCTTTTCAAACTGAATGCAATAATTGTTGAAAATAATAAAATCTAGGCTTCTTCTTACTTACTTGAGTCAAACAATCTATGACATTCATGTTTAGGACATGTAAATTATAAAATCTTGCAAAAAATGAGTAATTTGAATTTATTGTCAAAGTTTGAAACCAATATGTCAAAATGTCAACTATGTGTTGAATCTAAGTATGTTAAGCATCCTTATAAGTCTGTTGAAAGAAATTCAAGTCCCTTAGACTTAGTTCACACAGATACTTGTGACATGAAGTCAATACCTTCTCTTGGTGGAAAGAAGTATTTCATCACATTTATTGATAACTATACACAATACTAATCTGTTTATTTACTTAGTAATAAAGATGAGGTAATTGAAGCATTCAAACAGTACAAAAGTGAAGTTGAAACACAACTTAATAAAAAGATCAAAATTATCAGGCGTGATAGGGGCGAAGAATATGAATCTCCTTTTGAGAAAATATGTTTGAAACATGGCATTATTCATCAAATAATGGCCCCTTACACACCACAATCCAATGGAATTGCAGAAAGAAAAAATTAAACACTTAAAGAGATGATGAATGTCATGTTAATTAGTTTTGGTCTGCGCCCCAGAACTTGTGAGGGGATGTTATTCTTACAGCTAATCGAATACTCGACCGAGTTCCCCAAAGTAAAACACAATCTGTTCCATATGAAAAATGGAAAGGGAGAAAGCCTAACCTTGAATACTGGAAAGTGTGGGGGTGTTTGGCTATGGTCCAGATTCCTAAACTTAAAAGGAAAAAAATAGGACCTAAGACTCTTGATTGTATATTCATAAGATATGCCTTAAATAGTAAAGCATATCAATTTCTGGTTCATCGATCAGAAAATCTTGGCATTCATGTTAATATGTTAATTGACTCAGATAATGCTAAATTCTTTGAAATAATATATCAGCATAAGAAAGAACATGAATCATCTAATGGAGGAATTAAATGGCTTCGAGAAGAAGAAAAGGAGAGTGATCATAATGAGGAAAGTCCAAGGCATAGCAAATATCAAAAGACCTCTACTTCCTTTGGATCTGATTTTATAACATTTTTGTTAAAAAATGAGCCTCGAACTTTCAAAGAAGCTATGACTTCTTTAGAAGCACAATATTGGAAAGAGGCAATCAATAGTAAAATTGAATCCATAATGAATAATCATACATGGGAATTGGTTGATCTTTCTCTTGGAAATAAACCCCTAGGGTCTAAATGAATTTTTCAAAAGAAAAATGAAAACTGATGGCACTATTGACAAATACAAAGTGAGGCTTGTTGTTAAAGGATTTAGATACGTGAAGATCTTGACTACTTTGATACATACTCACCGGTAACAAGAATTACATCAATTCGAACATTAATAACATTAGCTGTGATGTACGGTCTATAAATTCATCAAATGGATGTCAAGACAACCTTCTTAAATGGAGATTTGGAGGAAGAAATCTATATGGAGCAACTAGAAGGGTTCATAGTTCCTGGAAATGAAAATAAGGTATGCAGACTTGCTAAATCTTTGTATGGACTCAAACAAGCACCTAAACAATGGCATACAAAATTTGACCAAACAATGTTGCCAAATGATTTCAAAATTAATGAGTATGACAAATGTATTTATATTAAAAGAACTCCAAATAAAATTGTCATTATTTGCTTATATGTGGATGATATGTTAATAATGAGTAACGACATTGCTAACATAAATGCTACTAAGTGTATGCTTGCTAGTAAGTTTGATATGAAAGACCTAGGAGTTGCTGACTTTATATTAGGAATTAAGATTCACAAAACTCCTCAAGGTCTAGCATTGTCTCAATCTCATTATATTAAAATGGTACTAGAAAAATTCAAGTGCCTAAACTACAAAAGTGCAAGAACTCTAATTGATCTGAACCTTGATGTGGCTAAGAATAAAGGTGAAAGTCAGTCTCAATTGGATTGTGCTAGAGTATAGCGAAGTTTGATGTACATCACGAATTGTATGTGACCAGACATAGCTTGTCCTTTAAGTAAATTGAGTCGGTACATGAGTAATCCCAATCAAACTCATTGAATGGCGATAAAACAAGTTTTGGGGTATTTGGAACATACTCAAAACTTTACTTTGCATTATAGCAAGTATCCAGCAGTTGGTGAAGGATATAGTGATGCAAACTGGATTACTGGGTCAACTGAGACTAAGTAAGTGGATACGTCTTCGCCATTGGGGGAGGAGCAATCTCATGGAAATCGTCTAAACAAACATGTATAGCTTGGTCTACAATGGAGGCTAAGTTCATCACCTTAGATATGGTTAGTGAAGAAGCTGAATGACTTTTGAATTTCTTAGAAGATATTCCATTTTGGCCAAACCAATGACTCATATATATATACATTGTGATAGTCAAGCGGCAATAGGAAGAGCTGGGAGCATTATGTATAACGGTAAGTCCCATCACATATGACGAAGACATAATACCGTTAGGTAACTAGTCTCTAGTGAAATTATTACAATTGACTATGTTAAGTCAAAGGATAATGTGTCGGATCCACTTACAAAAGGCCTAACTAGAGAGGGAGTTGAGAGGTCATCAAAGAGAATGGGACTATGGCCGAGGACAAATCATCGTGGCGATAACTCTAGTTAGAAGACTGGAGATCCTAAGATCTAGGTTTAAGGAGATCAAACAAAGTTATTAATGATGGTTCAACATTGTCAAAGTTATGATTAATGTCTATTCTCATGATAAGACAATGTTTAGTAACAAGGATAAAGTAATATGACCTTTTAATGATTTCTAAGTTTGATACAGGGTATATCAAATAGTGTATCTATAGGATAACACATTTAGAAATCACCTACGTAAGTGTCAAGTGTAAGCCGCTTCAAGGAGAATCCGATAAGGCTAGTTCTCTATGCACTTATAAATCAAGAAGTGTTCATGGCTGAAACGAATAAAACAATGAGAACCAAGACTAGTTAACGGGTTAGTTGTGTGACTTATGTTGTCTAGGTGTACAACAAAGATCGATGGTTCAAAGATATCACATCTACCGGTTGACCGAGTATATCCGACATATGTTCACTATGAAAAGTTCAAAGAAAAACCTACTTATTTAAAGGCAATTAATCCTTACTTACGAATCACAAAAGTTTTTTCATGCATGTATATTATTTATTATTATTATTATTTTATAAAAAATCCATTCATGTGGGGATTGTTGGGTTTTAAAGGTGTGAATGGAAATGAAGAGTTATGACTTTTCTAAAGGGTCATAGCTTTTTCTAAGAGTGGTAACCTTTCTAAAAGATTACGTCTTTTCCACATGGTTGTGACTTTTCTAATAAGGCACAATAAGCACCCTTTGTTAGCTATAAATAAAGAGATCTTCTCTCATTTTTGTATATAACATTTTTCTCATCTGGATACATTTCTTTCAAATAAAAGTAGAGTCTTAGTGTGATTTAGTTGCTGCCTTTTGAGTTCGCTGAAGTTATTGAAGTTTGAGGTACCACTACTTCTTTAACAGGTATATCCATTTTATCTTGAAAGGAAATAATCTACAACCTCAGGTACCGTGAGGGAATTAAATTCCTTATGGACACACAATGAATTATGTGGACTCAGATACTTCTTCTTTTTCATCTTTTATTACTTCTGATTTACTGATTTTTGAAAACTTGTTTAGAATCTTTGTAGTTATTGTTTTCACAAAGTTTTATTCTACAAAAGTTTTATTTTGCAAATTTTTTTTTCTAGAAAAGTTTTATTTACTGTAACACAAAAGTTTTGTTTACTACAAAAGTTTTTTTAACAAAAATTTTTGTTCTAAGTATTTTAGTAATACATAGAGAACAACAATAATTTTGTGCTACATATCGAGATAAAAAATTTAAATTATAAGTATAGGGAATCATTCATCGAAAGTTATTACCAAATTGTAATACAATGAAAATATATTTCCCTGATAGGTTGATGCAAAATCATTTATCGGCAATTAAGTGAACTAGTATATGTAGTCATGCGATGCGAACAATATTAAATAAAGTAATCATGTCATACATTATGCTTAAACCAATATTATATACTTGTGTATATGAAAAGTGAAGAAGTCCAGTCATCATTATTGAAGCCATCATTTTTCTTCAATCTGCCATTGTTGAATTCAACAATGGCTACACAGCCCATTTGAATAACTGTTCAAATAAAGGCTGTGCAAATTTCTTCAAAGTTGGCCACCAACTTTTGGCCAACTTTTGACAATTCACACTTACAAAATCTACTATAAATAGAGGTGTAAATTCTCATTTGTAATCATCACCAAGAACACCAAAAAGAGTGTAATGTGTGAGGTTGAGAGTTGTTCTGTAATCTATTTTTGTAAGTAATAGAAGAAATTTTTCTCTCAAATTTGTATTTATCAACATTTATTGATCCTTTGGCTTCAACAAAAAGATTATTCAAAGAAGTATATCGATGAGGGAGACCTTTTAGTTCATGAGTTTTTGTTGCGTATTTGTGATGGTGATTAGCAAAGAAAGTTTATTGCATTCAAGATTTGTAAAGTCTTTAGCAGCATTTATTTCGAGTGCTTGTTATGACTGATGTATATTGAAGATAAAATATTTTATAAGATGATAAGAATTTTTAGAATTTCACCACTATTTTTATCATAGTCAATATGTGACTTAGAAATTTTGATTTTTTGTACCTTCCACAAATGAGACAAGTTTTTTTGAGGTAAGGACAATATAATTTGTGTCAAATATTGGAGTGAAATCTTTTTATTGACTCATTTATTTTTCTTCAAAGACATATCTATAGGTTATATCGATAAAGAAGTTATATCCTGAGGTTTCTCCTTTATTTCTACATACAATAACTGTAAAATAGCAATAAGAATGTATATTAAATATTACCTTGATATTAAGTGTATGTAATTGGGGTGTAGTTTGAAGCAAGTAAATAACAGCTGAAACTTGAGGTAGATCATGTAACGTGAAACCTAACATAAGAGTATACAAATGCTCCATTGGATGGCATTGAATCTGAAACGATAAACTTTTAAAAGAAAAATACATGGGAGACAATTTTTAACAATTCCATACAACTATATAGTAAACAATTCTAACAAGTTAAATCTTCTCCAAAATTCATAATTCTGGATTGCAATGTCGCTCACTGAAATGCTCAATGTTTTGAGGAACTTCAGATTTCAAGCATGAACAAGTAACTAAGCATTGGTGCAGAAATATTCAGGAATTGGACACCATCACAACCCGTAAGCTTCAAGGTAGAGAGTAATGGAGCCACAAGAAGTAACATGACTTAGGTCGATGGCCAATTTGAAGGTACAATTTGTTATGCTAAAATATCTCAATTTTGATGATGAGGGGTCGAACAAGAAAGAAGGCAAAATATATGGATCTTCCAAAATGGTGAGTTCCTCAACGGTTGTCATAGAGACATGAAGCAACCAATGATCAATACCCGAGTTATTCAAATCATCACTCAAAATATCGAGAACAAACTTGATAATTGGGCCATTGTGTTGCAACAGGATTTTGTAGTCATTTCATAGAATTGTTCATCAAGCACAATCACTGAATGGGTAGACCATATACGATTCCAAGTTTTGGACAAGACGCTCATCATTGCTACTTCTTTGATGGACATATCATCTACCACATTACATGGTAAGTCAGATACTCTGTCTATACCATCTTCTTCAATGAGTTGTAGAATTTCTGTGTATAGGATTCTTCATGCTGCCACGAGCTTCTTTACTTGTGACTACCGCTTCTCTCGTGAATACATCTTTAAGGTGAAAAATCAAAACTCATTAAATTTCGATTGAAATGGTATGATTTTTGTAAGGAAATGACTGTGGTCAATTCATTTACCCCTAACTTTAACTTCAGTCATCTAATAGACTAAAAACATATTTTTAAAAAAAGAGAGTTTTGTCTCTGAAACATGATTTATGCTATATCGATATTCTTCAAGATTCATTAGAAATATGAGAAACAACACTTTTCCTATATTTATCTATTTTTTTCAAAAAAAAAAAAATAATTCATAAACGCATCAAAAAAAATTTAATCTATACTACACATGATTGACTTAAATTTGATAATATTTTTTAAGCATCCACATATTTTCAACAACAGACAAATCTAAATCTATGGGATTGAAATAGATAAAATTCAGCTTACAAACATTATCAAAATTAGAATATTGAAGCGTCAACTCATTAAAACAAAAAAAAAATATAAGGAGCCTCAAATTTATTGGGTAATTCTACAAAGGAATTAAAATTTCAAAGATTTAAAAGGAAAAAGCCCTACTTAGCTCGCTCTACCAAAAATTAGGTTGAATTTTGAGCAAATAATAATGAAGTTGAGAAATGGGTCAAAGATATGCAAAACCAATAATATTTATATTGACATGATTTTTTACCTTTAGTCCTGAATTCACAGTATTTATCTAATTAATAATCTCTTATTTAATGTTATTCCCTCTGGATTTGAAAATAAACTTTGCCAAGATTTTTGGATTAATTCTTTCATCAATGCAACAATGAAAAATGATTTCATTTTTTAATAACTCAAACCAAATAAATACACCATCTAAGAGTGTTTAACCACCCTTATCTATGAGAGTTGGACTATTTTGATCCCTTAAATATAATCTTAAACATTTTTAGTACATCAATTTTTATGGTAATATCTAGGAAAACTTTTTTTGAGCCCAAACAAAGGAATTTTATACCAGAGACTAAAAAAGGAATTTAAACATTTTACAATAAAATGATAGATTTTCACGATGGTATCTCTAAATTAAAGGAATAACAGTATGCAATTGAAATATAATAATCATTTATCTATTTTTTTATTAGATGATTAAATTAATTTTCATGAAAAATATTTTCCTCATATAGAACATGTCTTTAATAATAAAATCACTTATGTTCTTCTATGACATTTGATTAGATGATTAAAATCACTGATCACAAAAAAATAATGTTCTCTCTTTTAAATGGACTAAAAACAAAGACAAAGCAACAAATTGATGAAACAGAGAAAGTCTATTATATATGTGACTCGACAAATATCAATCCAATAATCTGCTTCAAATTAGAACTCATTGGCACTGCTAAATTTTATATATGATTTTTGTTTCACATAAGCAAAAAAACCAAAACAAAATAAAATTGTCAAACGAGAAATACATTTGAAAATTGGCTAGTAACCAAGAAGTAGTTCGATTGAAAAACATGCAAACTCTTTTACCAACGACTTGGAGTACCTATGATGGTCAACAATTCTCTTTCCGCTTGAAGACCATCACCAAAATTAACCATTCTTTTCATGTTTTCAATAGAAATCCAAGCCTCTTCTCTATCTTTTTTCTGCTGCGACTTGGCTTTCTCTTCTTGCACTACAACTAATCAACCTTCTTCTTCACCTCTTTTTCATCAAATGCTTTTCCAAGAATTTGTTGTGGAGCATTAATAATGGCAAAAAAAATTCTTTCTGCTTGAAGACCATTATCAAAATTAATCATCCTTTTGATGCTTTCAAAAGAGATTCATACCACTTCCTTATCTCTGTCACGCCTAGGAAGGGTACCCTTGGCGTGGTCGGCACTCAGAGACTATTACTAGCCCCAAAAGGACCACTTGACCTCATAACATTCATTCAATTATAATCTAACTGTGAAAGACATCAACAATTAAGAATACTTAATGGAAAGCAATAATAATTCGATAATCAAAGGCCAAAGGCCAAACAATCTATAAATCAATTGAGTAAGACTCCAAATGAGGTGAAATCAGCCCGTAATGGCAGTCCGTAATAAAATAGTCATAACCTTTTACTCCGAACTCCAAATGAGGTGAAATCAGTGGCATTCGAAAGATAATTCAAAGACCTTTCATCTGGTAGGTTATAGGCCACCTAATGCTTCGTGTGCTAAAAGTTATGTTCATTTAAAGTTGACCCTCGTATAATCTAACACGAGAAGATAAAATCGGATAATTCATAATTCTTGAAAAGTGTGCATGCATATATTAATTAATTAATTTCGTTTGCATGTTTTCTGGTGATGGCCAACATTAGAACCCGCCTAGAGTTACTAACTGGACCAAGGTAGTAATGAATAGAAAAAAAAATTAATTAGCAGGATTCGATTGATGTGTTCTTGTCTAATCAACTGAACTGGGCCAAGGGGAGGTTGTACTGGGACAATAGGTAAGGGTTAGTAATGTCACATTGCGGAGATGGGCCACGTCACATAGTAAAATTCGCCTCTCGCCGGGGCCAAAGGATTTGGTGAACTTAACTTACCGTCCTGCATGCTACACACTAGAAAAAAACTAGATTATTCGGTGATACTAAATTAGGGAATCCTGAGGAACATAATACCTAGTTTCTCTCCATATTGGTTTAAACATTTGTTTTAGTTTAGCATTACTTTCATTAGCTATTATTAAGTTGGTTAATAACCCAAATTGCATAATTGAATTCTTCTAAGTCCACAGTATTCCCTTGGGTTCGATCCTAACCTTTATTAGGTTCTATTTCTTGAGAATGATGCTTTAGCCTCAAAAAAGAGATGTAGCTTGGGCGACATCAATAGGAAAGTTCTAAATACCAAAATAGATGAAGTATAAAAATGGTGACCTAAAGGGTCATTACAACAACAATATACCTAGTGAAATCCCACAAGTAAAATGTGAGGAGGATAAAATATACGCATACCTTACTACTACCTCATGGAGGGTCATTCTAATTAGATTTTTACATTTCCTTTAGATTACTTGTTAGGTTAATGACAAATGAACTTAGGAGGGGTGGGAATAGGGATAGATAGGACCCTCAATAATGATGTAACATGACTCGAGCAAAAAACAACAAATGTATATTTGTCTTCCAAGTAATAAGTCGAGCGCTAATCCGAGTGGAATAAAGATCTATTAATCTTTTAATTATTTGAAGTATTTTTTAAATATTTTACTTGTATTATTTGGGGTAGTTTAAGTAATTAGCTATTCATTTTCCTTTATATCTATTGGTGTAATTTCTGTCTTCTCACTTGTCTTTTTTGGTGTTTTTCCTTTTTATGCTTCTTTAATAAGTTTTCCTTATCACTTAGTTTCTTTTTTTGAAAATATTAACATTAAAGGCATTATATTAATTTTTAACCCGTCACAAAAAATATGAGATACGGCGAAAACTCATATTTGGATCTTGAAATGTGTCTAACATCTTCCGTTCTAGGTAATTTAAACGTTTACTTGATCTCCGACTGGATTAGACTTTTTAAATTTAATTTTACTTATTAAGGATAGAATAGTGTCTTAACACACCTTTAATTCGTAAGGTGATGACTCTTTCTTTTTAAAAAAAAATTCAAAAAAAAATTATCTTGATATTGGTGATCCCATTTTACGAAAATGGGGCACAATAGAATGAAATTGAGCCATTTATGGCTGTTAGTCCCACTACTCAACTTACCACTTCCACTTCGGTTTCCGCATCCTCCATACATTCTACTAGGGCTAGGTCCAAGACTGAATAGTCTAAAAAATCAATTATTTGATAATTTATAACGCAAAGTGAAAATAAAAGTCAAAGAATTTATAATAATTATAAATATATTTTAAATCATGAAACTTGGGGAAAGGAGTATGGGATGGGACAATTTAAAAAATGATTTGATGAGTTGTTGTAAAAAAAAAAAATTGCAACCTAATGCTATAGCGAAGGCTAAAAATAATGATACTCTCTTTCGTGATTCATCTGTAGGAATAGAGGGTTCTAACATGATCCAATCGTCATTGAAACCCTTATAATGATTTTGGCCCTAATACACATTGCTTGTATCATAAACAAAGAAAATATTGAAGAACTTACTAAAGTAATTATTTTGATTGGCTTGCCTTTTAGTTTCGAGTAAAATTCTGATTTTATGCATTATATACAAATTGTATATAATCCATTATGTAATAATTTTCCAAGAAATACGATTTCAAAAGTCGTCGTTGATTACCAAGGTCAACATTTTTAGTATCTTCATTATTTATTTTATTGTAATACTTATAGAATGATAATAACTTGTGATATGGATCATAGTATGAATGATAATGATTATTTTATCACGAGACTTTGAATTGATGAAAATTGAGTTATGTAAAAAAGAATTTTAGTTATAAAAGATGAAATACAAAAAAAAATTGGTAGTTATATAGCTCAAATAATTGTAGATGTTTTAAAATTTTATGGAATTACTAATAAAATAATTAGTGTTATTTTAGATAATGCTTCTAATAATACATCTGGTGTTGATTGCCTAAAATCGACACTTTATTCTATTTATGATGATGCTTTTCATATTAGTGTGCTGCATATCTTTAGAATTTGATTATTAGAGATGGTATAGCAATATATGACAATGGTTGTATAAAATATAAAATTATATGTCATTTTATTTTTAAATGTCAAGTATAATCTAGAGGTAGAGATTTTAAAACTGTTGTTGTGAGCATAATCTTTGCCCTAGAAAAATTTCTTTAAAAAATGGCCACTAGGTGAAATTCTTTATATGACATGCTTAAAGTCGCTTATTTATTTTGCCAAATATTTGTGCTATTTTTTAATTAAAAAATAATCGAAGGTTTAAAGATCTTGTTAAAAAATGACTAAAAATTTTTTTAAAAAAATTATTTCTCATATTTATTTAATTGCTTACATCGGTGCATCTCGAATGGTAAAAAAAATATATGCAAATTTAGTTATTGACGACGACGAATCACCAGTTTGGCAATGGCTAAAGTAGTATAAGAACTGAAGCTAGAAAATTATTTGATTTGTATAATTCGGGTAGAGTAAATGAAGTAGCACAGAATAAAGAACCTGAAAATTCAAAGTGTAGATATAAAGATATAATACTGAAAATATGCTAGAAAATTATCTTGGTCTTACTTCTAACTGAAATAATAATTTTGATGAATATATTAATCAGGAAACAAAAAGTAGTAAGCATACTCAAGGAAAAAACTCAACTTTTGGAATGGTGAAGGACACACGACAAAAACTTTTCAAAACTTCAATAGGTGCTCGAGATATACTAACTATTCAAGCATCGTTTGTAGCTACAGAAGGCAATTTTAGTATGCAATATTTCAAATTGGAAAGCATAAAGGATCAGTGCCGAGCGAAGGAATTGTTGGCGTCCAAGTTTATCTTTCTATTTGAATATGTTAAAGTAGGTCTTAAGCCTAACTCACACCCCAAAAGCTAGCTCAAAGGGAGGAGGATTGCTTAAACCTTATAAGGAGACCACTCATCCCATTAACCACCAATGTGGGACTTTGTGTCTCAACACTCCTCCTCACGCCCAGTGCTTAGCATTTGGTGCGTGAACAATTTTTCAGGGGCCCAACATTGGGTGAGACGAGCCCTGCTCTGATACCATGATGAATTAGGTTTTAGGCCTAACTCACACCCCAAAAGCTATCTCGAAGGGAGGAGGATTGTCTAAACCTTATAAGGAGACCACCCATTCCATTAACCACCAATGTGGGACTTTGTGTCTCAACACCCCCTTCACGCCCAGTGCTTAGCATCTGGTGCGTGGACAATTTTTCGAGGGCCCAACATTGGGTAAGCTCGACCCTGCTCTGATACCATGTTGAAGTAGATTTTAGGCCTAACTCACACCCCAAAAAAGCTAACTCAAAGGGAGGAGGATTGCCTAAACCTTATAAGGAGTCACTCATCCCATTAACCACCAATGTGAGACTTTGTGTCTCAACAAAATACGATATAGACAATATTGAGGTAAAATGCAGTGAAGATATAGATGCTTTGTAGGAACAAATCCTACAATCACTTCTAGAAAATGTTACAAGAGAAATGTCAGAATCTCTACGATAATTTTTTTTTCAAGATTTCAAATATTAGTATAATAAGTCAAAGCCTACTTCAAACAACATCCTTCCTAAAAGGTGACTACGTAGATTAGATTCTCTTCTAATATTTATAATAAAAATTGTATAATTTAATTTTTTATATATAAAATTATAATCTATTCGCCTTATTCTTTTTTAATTATTGTCTTTAAGTTAATACAAGTCTTTTTCTAATATATATTTCAATCTTCAAATGTTTCAAAATTTACAATTTAAAATTAAAAATTTCAAAAATAAAAAAATAAAATATACTTTAAAAAGTTGAAACTTAAGTAAAATAGTTATAGAATTTGAAAATTTAAACTTTAAACTTGAAAAGTTACGTTTGAAATTTTAAACTTTAAGATTAATTTGAAATTTAAACTTTCCTTAGAAACTAACAAGTTATACTTTTAAAGAAGAAATATTAAATAATTTTTATATTTGAAAATTCTAACTTTAAACTTTTAAGACTTAAAGTTTAAAACTAAAATTTAAAATTTGAAATTTATACTTAAAAAATTCTAAAAGATTATACTTTTAAAAGAAATATTAAATAAGTTATATATTTTATAATTTTTTCAATTATAAGCAATTAATATTAAAATTTTAATTATTAAAAAAATAACAAAATTTCATAATACCAGTTCGATTTCGATACATACTGGACTGGAGCGGAAGTCCGTGAAAGTGTTGGTACCGGTTCCATCTTGGAGTCAATCGAATTTCCCAAAAAGGGTGCCAATTCTGATCTGATTTTGAAAAATTTTGATCTGATAGTATTGGTTCGGGTATCACTACCAACCTTAGGAAGGAGTAAAATCGAAAGCAAGAGCGAGAAATTATGTAATTATTCCAAAATATAATAAACTTTAATAGATATAATTAATTGTAATAATATTTGTTCAATTAGATATTTTTTCTAATAAATTAACTTTTTGGGCTTTCCTAAGTGCACAAATTGAGTCCAAGAATTTGTAGTTTATTTGATATCTTTTGTTAATTAATTATGCATATTTAAGGCCCAATAACATAAGTTGTTCAAAGTTATGCTATGACGGAGGCATCTCTAACCCCTTATAAGATGCTTCCTCAAAAACCCTAGCTAGGGGCATTACTAAGTTTCCAAGATTTTTGAGGCGTCGGAAGTAACATTTATTTGCGTGACTCAAAATTTTAAATTTTGAAGAGTATAATGGAAGTAGCGCATAGCGAGGTATTTTTAATAAAATAATTTCTCTTTCTATCTTTAATTATTTACTATATTAAAAAAAATTATAATATTTATCTAATTTGTTAAGTTAAAAGATAATTTTATATTTAGTTTTTAATTAACTTTATTATAAATTATAATTATTTTTCTATTATATTTTTTAAGAAATTTATATTTATTATATTCAAAAGGAGATTTAATAAAGTTACTCCTATCATTTAATATTTTTTAATCTCTCTGTAAAATCAATAATGGAGAATTACTATTGGACGAAGGGAACAATATATTAAAATAAATGCTAATTTTTGTAAGAAATCACAGTTAAGAGTAGTGAGATTTTATAAATATTTTTTTTAAGTTTTATTAAAATAAAATTCATATAAGGTATTGTTGATCTTTCGTGCAAAGTTTAGAGATATATTTGCATTTTCGATGTTTCGAAGAGGGAATATCAATAAGTTAGTGACTAAATTCAATAAAATTTAAAAGTTTAATATATTTTAATAATATACTTGGATGAATTATATTTTTGAATAATTATCTTATTTTTAGGGATATATAACTCTAAGGTATCTTCTGATGTCATAGATAAAGAGAGTTAATTGGGGAATAAATTTTGAGTAGTTTTTAATTCCTTGTTTGGTTATAAAATTTGAAATGACTTATTCCACAATTAATAATTAGTACTAGAAAAAATTATCCCAACTTAATATTAATATAAACTCAGCTTATACCTCACTTTCTATGTTCATGTACCATTTATAATAATATTTACTACTCCTTATTTTTATATATTTTTTTAATTAAAAATAATTACACTATATAAATATATTTTTTAAGAATCTATTTGACTAATTCTTATGGTTATAATTTTAGTTACTTGAAAACTTGTTTTCTATATAACAATTACAATGAAAATTATTTTAATATTATAAAATTTAGGATTAATTTGTGCTTTAATGAAGTAATATGAATAATAAATCCTCGTTTGCCTTAACAAATTTAAGATGTAAGTTCTTGCTTCATATCAAATAAGATACAAATTTTATCTTAAAATATATATGGTACCATCTGAGAATGCAGCACAAAATAATTTAAATTAAATAAAATGAAAGTTTTATGTTTAAAAATAAATAATTAAAATTTATAAATCAATAAAATAAAGATATTTTTTATAAACAAATAACTTGTTCTTCAAATTCATGCAATGCATAGTATTGTATTCAAACCAAATGACCTTAAATACAAATAACTTTTCTCTTTTTATTAATGGAAAAAAGCTTAAAATATTCTCGAACTATTGAAAATGATACAAAAATATCTTCCATTCACCTACTGGTCTAAAATGCCCTTGTCATCTACCATTTGGTTTAAAAATATCTTTCATTCATCTTTTTCGCTCACTTATATCCTTGAAACTAACCACCAACTTGTTTTTTAAAAAAATATTTATTATGTTTTATTTTCTTATGAAATAAAATAAAGCCTTACCTGAATTCATTTTTTACAAAAATACAAAATTATACTTTACAAAAAACATTATAATTTTTTTACTAAAGTTTGGTTTGGGGTATAAAGAAAGATATTATTTTGATTTGTATAAAATATGTAAAAAATGTGATTAAAAAAACCTTAAACTAATTTATTGTAGCCTTTTTTTTTTTTTTTAAGAAAAAATTAATGTCATGAAAAAGATATACTTTTTTATTTAATAAATTGTGATAGAAAAAACTTTTTAAGAAAATCACTTAAAAAATCTAAAGTTATAAACAATACATATTTTGAAATTTTTAAGAAAATTTGCACAAACTTGTATTTTATATAGACAAAATAATTAATCTTTTAAGGAACAAAGTGATTTATTAAAGCTGACTTAATTTTCTTTAATTTCTTTATAATCAAATTTGAATAGTTTTTCATTATTTTTAATATAACATTAAAAAAATAAAACTAAAAACTTACTTTTTTATTAATTTTTATATATTTTTAAAAAGTTTTTTTTTTTAAAATGTTAAATCAATTAATTATTTTAATAAATTATTTTTAAAAAGATTCATTTAATTCTTGAAAAGATACATTATTTTAATTTGAATATAGAAGGAAACCTAATAGAGATAAAAATATATTTTATTTTATGAAAAATAAAATATAATAAATATTAAAAAAATTTAAATCCAAAATATAAATAAACTAGAAAAATTGATGAATCACATTTTTATATGATAAAAATATTTTAAATTTAATAGATAAATAAAAAATATTTTTATATTATTTTTAATAGAATTAACGCGAAAAGTAATGAAAAGCGGACAAAGAGTTGCGCAAGTGTCACGCACATGTTGAATAGAAGGGCCAGCTATGTCGATTTCCTAATAGAAAAATGCAGCACTTGTCTGGTTGCCCTAATAAAAGATTCCTTTCTCATTCATTATTTACCTCTCTGAAGTAACGGTAAGGTCTGCATATAATTTTTCTTTCTCAAATTTTATTTGTGAGATATTATTGAGTATATTATTGTTGTTATTGTTTGTTTCATTAGTAAAAAGGCTACATCCTCCACTTATCTCATCCAAAATTAGTAGAGATCCATGGATATTTCTGGAGAAAAGCTTATTGTACTCACTCCCAACTTTCTTTTGCACAATCTCAATTTGAGTTATTTTTCACTATTCTTTCAAGTTTTATTTATATGTTACAGTTATACCCAGTGCAATTTGTTTCGTAAATTATGTGTTCTAACTTGTAAATTATTTTTATATTTGTAAGCATTCTAAGAGTCCATTTATAAGAATTTTTTTATAGATGTGTCAAAAATACAGGTTTTTCTTTACTCCGTAAAATTGCTCGTCTTGTTTCCATAGTCATTTCAAAAAGATAACGAGAGTGAGGAATTTGATATCAAAAGTTTGTGGCAGGATTGAGAAGATAAATTCAGTATTACTATTGCGTTCATGGAAGAAGAATCAAAATCTCCAAAGGAATAATATAAAGAAGATTAGTTGTGCAAACATCTTCAACGAAGAAGAAGGGATACTTCAACAAGTACTCAAAATAATGTATTTGAGTTTCATATAAAAATATATTTTCAATAAACAGGACAATATCTTGTATTAGTGCAAAAGTAGCAGTGCATTTTTTTTTTTGGATGATATACAGTTGATAAGTATTTTATTAATTTTCTTTACCATTGTTATCCTTTTATAATACTACGTCACGATTTTAATTGTTTGAAAGAAACCTAAAATACTCTTCTCTTGACGTAATTAATGAAATAAAAGCTATTCTATATTTCGATGAGAAAGGGAAGAATTTAACTAACATATGTTTGGATTAATTTATATTTTAGTTCATTAATTTGGTTCTTTTACTTCTAAACAATAATCTTGTTAATTACACTACCAACATACCCTATGCATTAAAAGATTGGTGCGTGCATCTGGTCGTCGGGCCCTACAGAGTAATTTTGCTTGCTTCTTCAGACGTTATCAGCCCAAGCCTTAAGTGTTTCTACTACCCAAACTGTTTGACTTCTAAATTATTTTGAGAAATTTTTATAAATAACTTATATATAAAATTTAATAGGTTAAAATAATTATAATTTATATAATTATATTTTATAATTATAATTATATTAGTTGAGGGCTATTTTTGGTTTGTGTATGGAATCCGAAAGTTAAATGATTTATACAAATTCAAATAGTGCAAAAATTTTGCTTTTTAAAATGGAAAACAAAATCCTTAAATTATGGCTTTTCTAATTTTGTTGGAGATTCTTTTCCAAATAGATCTCTCATCACGAAATGATTTTCTCTAATAAATTCTTAATGACTTAATAAATATTTTCATCCAAGAATTTTCAGATTTTAACTTCGTCTTTTGGTGTTGGATTTTTTAACCATTTTGCCATTTTTCTCCAAATTTTATGATTTTGGCATCGTTAGATTTGTTGTATAGGGTGGAGTGTTGGCCAATAAAGAACTAATATGTTCAGAAAATGTAGGTCGCAAAAATGAGGATGTTGAGATGGATGTGTGGATATACTAGAAGTGACAAGATTAGGAATGAGATCATTCGGGAGAAGTTAGAGGTGACCCATATGGCTGACAAGATGAGAAAAACAAAACTGCAATGGTTTGGACATATGCAGAGAAGAAGTACCGATACTCCTGTAGGAGATACGAGAGGTTAGAATTAGGAGTCACTAAGAGGAGTAGAGGTAGACAAAAGAAGTTTAAGGGGAGAGGTGATTAGACATGATAGGGCGAAACTTGATCTCACCGAATGCCCCGCTTGTGCCTCTTTTGAAAGTAAGACTTATCTCCCTTATCCTGCTTGTGCTAGCTAGGCTCATGACCTGTTGATTTGGTTCTCTTACACAAATGCTCTTCTCTGTCTTTCTTCTTATCCTCCTCAATCTACTGAGCATAAAGCATGATTCTGGAGATATCCACACCTGGGATCAACAACGCCGTCTCGCACTCCCTCTTCACATGTTTACCTAACCCAAACACGAATTTCCTCATCCTCGCTCTCATATCCTGGACCATCTCTGGGGCATACCTGGACAACTTAATGAACTTGAGGATATACTCTTTTACAGTCAACCCCTCTTGCTTCAGGTTCACGAATTCTTCAACCTTTGTCTCCCTCAACTCTTGGGAAAACAAGTGATCGAGGAAAGCACTCTCAAACTCCACTCAACAGACTCAACATCCTCACCTTGACTATCTTCCTATTGGTTATACTAGATGTTCGCCACATCCTTAAGCTGATAAGAGGCAAGTTCAACTCCCTCAATCCCAGTCGCATGCACAGCTCTTAAGACCTTGTGCATCTCATCGATGAAGTATTGTGGATCCTCCTCAACTTTTGAACCTGTGTAGACTGAAGGATTCATTCTCAAGAAATCTCTGAGTCTGGTTGTATCAGTGGGCTCTTGGGAGCTAGAGCTAGGGGTTTATGGACCTCGACTGCTATTTTGGAGGCCACTAGTTGGGTGAGCATCGTAATGGCTCCCCTGAAGTCTGTCTCTGAGGTGGGGGCTGGCTGAGCAGGAGGCACCTGTGGAACCCCAGTGATTCTGACAGTCGACCCCGTCTTCTCGTCCCTATCTGAGTAGGGACATCTAGTGGGGGATTCTCAGTGTTTGGGGTTGAGGTATCTCGTTGGGCAGCAGTAAGTTTAGGAGGAATGATTTGCAAACGCATAATGCATGAATCAGATGGATATTTTTAATAGAGTTAAACTCTATAGTATGAACGCAGAATACAAAAGAAGCGTAACGTTTTCTAATGTCCTATAGCCTCCTACTTATGAAAAGTGATTCACAACACACTCATAAACAAGACTCTACTAGGCATGACTTCATAGACTCCCTAGGACAGTTGAACTCTTTGCTTTAATACCAAGTTTGTTAAGCCCTGGGCAGGGTACCCTTGGCGTGGTTGGTACTTAAAGAACCATTGTTGATTCCCCAAGAGAATCACCTGGCCTCATCGTCATATCTTACTCAACAGCAGAAGAATACTCAATAAAATCATGAAAGGAAAGACAAAGATATTATAAAATAATCTCTAGATACACTAAGTTTGGAAGATAAAATACTCAACGATACTCTACTCAAGGTCTATGAAGCCTCTACTTCTAAACATCTAGATAGTACCATGACAAGTCATGGCTACCCAACTTAAAGAAAATAGAAATAACCAATAAAATAAAAGAAAGGCCCCTTCGGATGGCAAGGGCTCACCACTCTGGAAATCAGGAAGACTGAACCTCAATGATGTCTGCTGAAGTCCTCTATCACCTGTGTCTACATCAATAATAATGCAGGCCCAAATGGGCATCAGTACATAGAATATACTGATATGTAAAATAGCTGAAGAAATAGTTAAGGCTCAGACTCAAATTAGCTAGCTCAGCTCAAGACCAAACTCACCCACCTCATAACTCAACTCGGATAAATGATGTAAGTTTAAAGTTTTGAAAAACATGTTTTAGGATTAGACTCAATGTTTAATGCAACTCAGTTTGAAGATCATGATACGTTAACTCAAGTATTGTTTGGAAGTTTCTTTAACCGGCATAACTCTCGACCACCATGAGTTTTGGTGATGCACAATGATATCGACATCGTTATAAAGTCTGTGCTAAACTTGTCAAGGTAAAGGACTCAATTTCTTCCTCTCTCTTGGATCCTAAGAGAGTGTCCATCTATTGAGACATAGGCCGCCAGAGTTAAATGCATGACCATCTTACATGGGCAAAGTAGTTCTAGGGTGTTTTCTTTCACCCAACTCGATGCTCAATACTCCTCCCAAGACTAAAAGATGCTCATGAACATCAATTCAAACTCATCTCAAATCAGCTCAACATCAACTTTCTCAAATAACTCCATAACTCAGAATTTGAAACTCAATACAATGCAACTGAAGACTCTAACTCACATCATGTAAGACTCTCACTAATTACGGTCAAGTAACATCATATCATCCAGGCTCAACACATAAGATATAATGAGTGTTCATCACATGCATATATGAAATAAGAAAATGTACTTCTCAGGCTCAACTTACTCAGTTTAGAAAATTAGATGCATAATCTTAATTCGGTTAGCATACAAGGAAAGCAATAAGTTTTAGGAATAGGATATCACGCATGCGATTAATATTTCTATTTCTTGATTTTTAACAATGCGACTCATCAATTTACTCGCGTATGTCTACGAAGACTCAGACATGTATAAGAACTTAGAACTCAAGATCACAGGATTTACATTATTCAATTATTACTTATGAACTTAATTCAAGTAGATGAAAGGGCGCGTGGATGAACTCAATCCAATGCTTTACGTAGTCTTACATACTTAGAATTAAAGATGACGCAATTCTCCACAATGATTTGACCCTGAGCTCAGGAACCCTCGCTTCTTCTCTTCTTCTCTTCTTCTCTCAAGAACTCTAATCTAAGTTTTGCGTATGAGGCTTTAGTATGATTTTGGAAAACCCTTTTTGACTAAAAATGACCTACTTAATCATGTTTTAAGTTTAGGAAAGGTTAAAAAAAGTCTAGAGTGCCCCTCATGAAATTAAAAAAAATATTCTACCTTGAGATACGGGGTCCGCATATGTAATTTGGGTGATGATTTTAGCTGAAAATTCTCCAAATAAGTTTTCCAATCCTGTAGAAAATTTTTGGACATAAACCAAGTATTGATTTGCCGTAGGTGCTCATTGTACACTCGTGCACCCTCACTGATTTTTGTTTTCTCATTAAAAAATTATCTTTTGATTTGGTTACTCTAAAAATCAACTGAGACTACTTTTCCATTTAGGTTTTCATGTTGATCGCTTATCTGGCCTTGCATTTGCCATTGGAGCATAGGAAAACACGTTATGCACACCTCTCTCCTCAAGGGGTATTATGATAATTTTACTAGGTGTTATTTTATATAATCCTTTAAATCATTCATCCTCTAATAAAGAGTAAATGTGCACATCAAGGCACAAATGTACTCTCAAGTCATCTCAATACTCACTCAATAACTCAAATTTTTGACTCTTCATCAACCTCCACAAACTCTACTCAGACTCAATAATAGACACAACACATCAACTCGAGAATACGACAACGAACATTACCCAATGCCTCAAAGGCTCCCGCCCATTGCGGGGTAAGGGGGGGTCGGATGTACGCAGTCTGACCCCTATGTTTAAAAACATAGCGTGACTGTTTCCAGATGACCCATGATAAGCGTCGAAAGTTGCATTGACTAACTGCTACTTCACAATTGAAAGAAGCACAGACAGTTTAAAAAGCCATTTTGCTTTATTCCATCATACCCCAAAACCAAAAAATAGTGAATCTTAAAACAACAATTTAGTAAAAGGTTAGAACATTACCTTTAACATTCCTATCACTAGGCATGAATTGTTGCATGTATTTGGCTCTCATATCCTCATCATCTTTCTACATGGCTTCCTCAGCGAATTGATTTCTCCACAGGACTTTGACTGAGGCAATCTATTTGATTCTCAACTTACGAACCTATGATCATTGATTTGGATCGGGATCTCTTCGTAGGACAAGTTATCCTTCACTTCAATACTCTCAGCAGGGATTACCAAGGCAGGATATCCTAAGTATTTCTTTAACATCAAGACATGAAATACCAGATAAATTACGTCTAGCTCTAAGAGTAACTTTAACTCATAAGCAACCTTGCCAATTCTCTGATCTAATAAAGACCAATACAGCAGGTACACCTAATCATTTACCTCGAACTATAAGTCTCTTCTCCTCACATCGGTGTACGATTTCTGGCAACTCTACCTAGTCTTCAACCTCTCTTTAATGACCTTTACCTTCTTTATTGACTGATGGACAAGATCAAGTCCAATCAATTTGGCTTCTCCAACCTCAAACCACCTAATAGCTGATCTACGTCTTCTCCCATACAAGGCCTCACAAGGAGCCATTTGAATGCTTGCATGATAACTATTGTTATATGCAAATTCAATCAATGGTAAATGGTCATCCCTATTTCCTCTAAAGTCAAGGACACAAGCTCTCAACATATCTTCTAATATCTAAATGATACGCTCTGCTTGGCCATCTGTCTGTGGAAGAAAGATTGTACTTAGATTCACTTTAGTGCCCAATCTCTTCTGGAAAGATCTCCAAAATTGGGAGGTGAATTAAGCTTCTTTGTCTGAGATGATGAACAAGGGAACTCCACACAACCTTACAATCTCTTAGATTTATAACGTGGCATACTCCTCTGCAGTGTTAGTCATCTTGACTACCAAGAAGTGAGCTGATTTGGTCATCCTGTCCATAATTATCCTTATTGAACAATGCTGCTTTTGGGACCTCGATAGACCGGTAATAAAATCTATGTTGATTATCTCCTACTTCGATTCAGGAATCTTAAAGTTTTATGCCAATCTGCATGGCCTTTAATGCTCAACTTTGACCTATTGACAATTTGGACACTTGGAAACAAACTCAACAATATCCCCCTTCATTTCACTCCACTAATAGATTTCCCTCAAGTCGTGGTACATCTTGGTAAAGCCAGGATAAATGAAATACCTAGAGCAATGGGCTTCTACCATAATTCTATCTCATACTCCATCAATATCTGGAACACACAACCTACTCTGGTATCTCAACACTCTATCTGCACCATAGGAAAAGACCATCAGTCTTTGTTTGTGGACAACCTCCTCAAATTGGAGAATGATAGGATCTCGATCTTGTTTCTGTTTTACCTCTGCCACTAGATACAATTCAAACCCATTCTGAACATTGACTCCTCCCTCAGCATTCTCTTCAAGTTGGACTCCCAGTCGAGTTAGTTGATACACTTCCTTTGCTAACTCCTTTCCCTCCTCGACATGGGTCATACTACCCATTGACAATCTACGAAGAGCATCAGTAACAAAGTTAGCTCTACCTGGGTAGTAGAGAATGCTCATATCATAATCCTTGAGTAACTCCAACCATCTCCTCTATCGCAGGTTGAGCTCTTTCTAGCTGAAGACATACTACAAGCTCCAGTGGTCAGTGAACACATCCATATGCCGTCCATATAAGTAGTTGCACTAGATTTTAAGTGCAAACACCACCACTGCCAACTCAAGATCATGAGTCAGATAGTTTCTCTTATGAACCTTAATTTGTCTGGAGGCATAGTCTATCATTTTCCCACTCTGCATCAGCACACAACCCAATCCAACACTTGACATATCACAATAGATCACAAAGTCTTCTATCCCATTGGGCAAGGTTAGAACTGGTGCAGTAGTCAGTCTAGTCTTCAACTCTTGGAAGCTCTTCTCACATTTATCAGACAACTAAAACTTGACCTTTTTCTAAGTCAACTTGGTCAATGGTACGGATAGGGTAGCAAATCCGTCAATAAATCTGTGGTCATAGCCTACCAATCCCATGAAACTTCTTATGTCAATCGGAGAGGTCAGTTTGGGCTAGTTCTTAACTACTTTAATCTTCTAAGAATCTACTTAAATACTATCACCGAAAACTACATGGACTAGGAAGGCCACTGACTTAATCCAAAACTCAGACTTTGAGAATTTCACATACAATTCATGATCCTTAAGAGTTTGAAGGACAACTTTGAGGTTATTAGCATGCTCCTTCTTATCTTTCAAATACACCAAAATGTCGTCAATGAATACATTCACAAATATATCTAGATATTGTCTGAACACCCTATTAATTAACTCCATAAAAGCTGCAGGTGCATTTGTTAACACAAAGGACATGACTAAGAACTCAAAATGGCCATATCTAGTCCTAAAGGCGGCCTTTGGAATGTCATATTCCCTCACTTTCAACTGATGGTAGTCCGAACTGAGGTCTATCTTTGAGAAACAAGAGACATCTTGAAATTGGTCAAATAGATCATCTATCTTGGGGAGAGGATATTTATTCTTTATCGTGACCTTGTTTAGTTGCCCGTAGTCAACACACATTCTGAGAGACCTATCTTTCTTTCTCACAAATAAGATGGAAACACCCAAGGAGAAACATTCGGCCTGATAAAGCCCTTCTCTAACAAATCTTTCAATTGTTCCTTCCACTCTTTCAACTCAGTAAGGGCTATCCAATGAGGTGGAATTAAGATAGGTTGGCTATCGAGAAGAACATCAATTCCAAAGTCAATCTATCTATTAGACGGGGCTCCACGTAGATCCTCAAGAAATAATTCTGAATACTCACTTACAATTGGGACTGTCTCAAGAGTAGGAGACTCAACATTATTAGACTTAACTCGCACGAGGTGATAGATGTTTCCTCTAGAGATTAACATTCTGACATTGAGCTAGGAAATAAACTTACCCTTAGGCATGACAGAATCTTAGGGTTCACAAGAAACAACCTTTCTACTTCGATGGTAGTGGTAAGGTCTGCGTACATTCTACCCTCTCCAGACTCCACTTATGGAATTTTACTGGGTACGTTGTTATTGTTGTTGTTGTTACGCATGACAGAATCTCCCTTCCACTCTATAATAGGCTCATTTGTAAACTAAAATTTGACGGTTCGAGTTCTTGTCACACCTCAAAAAGAAGGGAGGCGTGACTGGCACTAGATACCGTTATTGGCCGAGTAAGCCACTAAACATGCTAGTCAACTAAACTAAGGGCCAAAAGAAAATAGGGCAACATAACATCTAAAAAGCTAAGCCTGGACCGTTTAGGTCATGACCTGGTCAATAACAAATGAAGTACATCAAGACAGGTAAAGTGAAATGATAAAGTACTAGCTAGCTGACAAGGTCGCAACAACAAAGGTCTAGGCACACACTATATATACATGCCAATCCTATGTCTGGAAACTAAAAGACACGAAAGAACCAACCCAAAATAATATGTCCAAAATAACCTATAAGAGAACCACTAATATAGTCGGGTAGGGCCCCGATTATACCCAACTATACTGCAAAAAGTAAGCATCCTATGACAGCTCTAAGAAGAGGTGGAGCTTACCAACTCACAACTGAACTGGGGTCTTAGTGGAAGGGTCGATTAGAGTCCCTACCTGAACCTGCATACACAAAATAAAATACAACGTTCCCAGGTAGCAGGACATCTCTATGAATAAACATGTACTACTATGTAAAGTAGAAAGTAAAACCATAAATAACAATACAAAAAGGGGTAATAGAAATACCACCTATAACCAAAACTCATGTAACCTTAATGGCCAACAATCAACCTTCTAATGGTCAAATATGCATGGTATACTCAAGTATCGCATGTCGTGAATACATATATATAGATACAAATGCATGACATATCCAACCAAATGCTAGGTGGTCCTTTTCGGTAGCTGAACATCATCATATTTGCCAACCTATAGCCATCTGTATCATACACACATATGTATAATCATTTGGACAAATAGGCCCTATACCTCCGATTATAGCTTGAAGTCTATGCATAATGCGCCATTTATGATTTGAATATTGAATGCACGTAGTAGGCCATAACATAAATTTAGACAATCATGGCTCATTGGTATACTTATCCTTATAATATCATAATCATTGTGGTAACATATACACATAACTCGTGGGACCTTATATGTCTTTTGAATAAGTTTGATAACTTAATTCAACATTTAGAATGAAGCCTTAACTCTAAAAATGTTCACAAAGATACTTTACATTATGCTTATACGTGGTCCCATGTCAATTAGTAAAAGAAAGAATTTAAACAAAATCAAGTGCCTTAGTAGTTTAAATAGAAGCATTACACTAGAGGTTATTGGAAATCAACTTGTTACTTGTTAAGTGCTTCAACTATATTTTTTGCATGGAAGAAGAACTGATTATGAATACTACATTCCCTTCATAATCTATATTTATTTTAATGACACTACACCAAGAAGAGAAACACCCCGAACATATGGATAGGTAGCTAGAAAAATTGACAAAATGATATATAGATGTTGAATGTCTAGTATAAGCGAGTGAATGGAATTTCAACCTAATACCATCATGAAAATAACTCAACTTAAATCCCAATGTGTTTCACAGAAGGTCTTCTAGCAGCAGAATAGTAAGATATCATATTTGACTTTTTGGGGAACTTCCCTAATTTCATGCTAAAAGGAGGAATAGAGTTTAACCTTAACATACCTTCCTAGTGAACGTGCTATTGTCCAAAGTTTCTTCATTGGAGTTATTCCTTACATCCTAAGCTTCAAAACAACTATATATATGCAACTTAAAGACACCAATAAATAGTTTAGAATTTAGCATTAATGACCAGATTTGCCAAATAGTATTTACACGAGAAAACGTCCGTAAAACTTCGTAAAAATGATCATAAAAGAGCCCCAAGATTATTACCTGAACTCGCCAGATGAAAACCAAGAATAACCAGCAAGAACACCACTGTTTTATAGCCCAAAAATAGGTCTAAGCGCAGCTAATAGAAGGGAAAATAATTGCAAAGTGTAAAACACACATTTCTAGACACAGGGATGAATTTTAACGATAAAAATGCAAAAAACTTATCCAAATCACCTTGGTAGCTTGAGGAAACTTTATCTTCAGTTTATATGTTATTTGGGACAAAATGGAACTAATTTGATCTTTAAAAAGCTCAAATTAGCCGACATTTATGTGGGTTGACCCGACTTGGCCTATGACTCAATTTTTTGCTCGGGCAGTCATGGTAAAACTATCGTAACTTTTTATTTTGAGGTCGGTTGATGCGCAGTTTTGTGCATTGCAAACTAGACTCATAGATCTTCAATTTGATAGCTCATGGACCTTATAACTCATAGTATGGGAGATATGGCCTGACACGTTTGACCTAAATTTAAGAAGGATTTCTTAAAGAAACTTACAGTAACTTTTGCCAACCTTTATCTTGTAACTTTATTGATTTCAAAATTTAATGTATAACCTTTGTGCTATTAAAATAAACTATAAAAATTCACTATTAGCAAATTATATACTTTTAGTTCCATCCGAAAATTAAAACCTAATTTAAACCTTTCGAAAAGGGCAAGGTCCTACTCGGGCCATTTCTTTAATTCAGAATGTGTATTTAGGATATTCTTTGGCTTAAAACTTTAGGTCCTTAACATTACCACTTATTGGAAGCCCTACTATCTGTATATATATCCTATATGACATGCTACCCTATATATGGAAGACAAGAAACATGGGGTCTCACAATCTCCTCACCCCCCCTCCTTTAAGAACATTCGTCCGCGAATGTTTCAAGACAACATCTTGGTTGCACTACTATCTCTTAAAGTGTGATTTTTGAGGATATATCATTTATCCGTCCAATCCATAAATTAACTTCAAAAAAATTTTAATTACTAATCTTTGTATAGCTATCATGTGACAATCCATAAACTATACTCCCAACTTATTTAAATTTTAAGTTACTGTAGACAGATGACTGCCAACTTTTAAAATATGACTCACCATAATTTGTTAGCTGAGGATGCTTCTTCATCATTTTCTCTTCCGCTTCCCAAGTTATTTTCTCAATATTATTGTTTCACCATAATACTTTCGCAGAGGCCACTTCTTTATTTTGAAGCTTTCTCACTTGTCGATCTAAAATAACCACTGGCACATTATCAAAAGACAAGTATTCAACAATATTAATATACCCAATGTGAGTAATACGCGAACGATCTCCAATGCACTTCTGCAACATCGATACATGAAACACCAGATAAACTGTTGCCCCTATTTTTGAAGGCAAATCAAGCTTATATGAGACCTTGTTAATATTTTGAATAATCTTATACGATCCAACATACCAAGGACTAAGCTTTACTTCTTTCCAAATTGGATGATTCTCTTCATAGATGATACTTTCAAGAAGACCCAATCTTCTACATCAAAATCTAAGTCTCGTCGTCAAACATCTATATAAGATTTTTGCCGACTCTGGGCTATTTGAAATCGGTCTCTAATAAGTCTCACCTTTTCCATCACTTTCTAAACTATATTAGGGCCTAGATACTTTGTCTCCCCTAACTCAAACCAATCGATCGGCGACCTACATCTTCACCTGTATAGTATTTCATAAGGCGCCATTTGAATACTAGCTTAGAAGCTATTATTACGCAAACTCAATAAGAGGTAGATGATCATCCCAGCTTTCTCTAAAGTCTAGCATACAGGCACATAACATATCCTCGACAGTCTGGATGATACGCTCTGCCTGCCCATTAGTTTGTGGATGAAAAATGATGGTGAGATTTACCTGAGTGCCTAGACCCTTCTGAAAAGACTTCCAAAAATGTGTTATAAATTGAGCCCCTCAATCAGAGATAATAGATAATGGAACTCCATAACACAATCTCTTGATGTAAAGCTTAGCATAATCCTTCGCTGAATATATTGTTCTTACTGGTAATAAATGACAAGATTTTATCAACCTATCAATGATTAACCAAATAGAATCATACATGCGTGTAGTACGAGGTAAATCAGTGATGAAGTCCACATTTATCATATCACATTTCCATAGCGAAAGCTCAATATATTGAGTTAGGTCTCCAGCTCTCTAATATTCTGCTTTAACTTGCTGGCAATTAGGACATTGGGTTACCATCTCTGCAATATCCTTTTTCATGCCATTCCACCAATAGATTTTCAAAATTTCCCAATACATTTTTGTCGCTCCAGGGTGGGTTGAATATCTAAAATAATGGGCCTCAAAAAGAATTTAGGCATAGAGTCCTCCGATATCTGACACACATAAGTGGCCCTAGTACCTAAGGACTCCATCTTCAGTTAGCTCAAATAAAGGATGATGTTGTTGTGGAATGCTCTCCCTCAGTGTTCTAAGCTCAGGATCCTCGCGCTATCGCTCTTTTACTTCAGTAACAATGAAAAATTTTGTTGTATTTTAAACAATTACACCTCTATCCTCCGTATCTACCAATCGCACCTGTAAACTAGCTAGCTTATATAGGTATTTTGTCATTTCAACCTTATCAACTTCAACATGGCTTAGACTTCCTATGGACTTTCAGCTAAGTGCATCAGCAACAACTTAGCTTTATCGGGATGGTATAAAATTTCAACATCACAGTCTTTTAGTAATTCTAGCCATCTCTTTTGTCATAGGTTCAACTTCTTCTACTTAAATAAATATCAAAGGATCTGGTAGTCAGTAAAAATATCAACATGAACTCCTTATAGATAATGTCGCCAAATCTTTAGGGCAAAAACAACTACAGCGAGCTCAAGATCGTGGGTAGGATAGTTTTGTTCGTGCTTTCGCAACTGTTTCATAGCATGTGAAATGACTCTACCATATTGCATAAGAACACAAGCTAGGTCAATTCTCGAGGCATCACAAGTTACAACGTAGCCTTTGGTTCCATCTGAAAGATCCAAGATAGGTGTGGTGGTAAGCCTTTTCTTCAGCTCTTGAAAACTCTGTTCGCATGCTTCAGTCCATTGAAACTTAGTTGCTTTATGTGTCAATCTCGTTAGTGGGGCAGATATAGAGGAGAAACCCTCTCACAAACCTTCTATAATATCCTACCAAGCCTAAAAAGCTACATACCTCAGTCGGATTTAATGGTCTTGGCCATGCCATTACTGCTTCCATCTTCTGGCCATCGACCTTGATACCATCGCCTTTAATAACATGGACAAGAAAATCTATAGAATTTAATCAAAACTTACATTCGAAGAATTTAGCATACAACCTGTTATCCTAGAGAGTTGGTAATATAGCTCACAAGTGGTCTGCATGCTCAGATTCTGACCGTGAATATATTAAGATGTCATAAATAAATACAATCACAAATTCATCCAAGAATAGTTTAAAGACTCGATTCATTAGGTCCATAAAAATTGTTGGGGCATTTATAAGCATAAAGAACATGATAAGGAACTCAAAATGTCTATTCCTCATCCTAAATGTTATCTTTGTAATATCAGCATCCCTGACTCACAACTCGTGATACTCGAATCTCAAGTTAATCTTTGAAAAGAATATGTCACCCTGCAAATGGTTGAATAAGTCATTAATTTGCGAAAGAGGATAATTATTCTTGATAATGACTTTATTTAGTTGCCTATAATTAATACGCATCTGTAAGGAGCTATCATTCTTTCGAACAAAGAGCACTGGACCACCCCATGGAGATGTACTTGGCCTAATAAAGCCTTTATTAAGTAAGTCCTTCAGTTTTTCCTTCAATTCCCTTAGCTTTGCAGTAGCCATTCTGTAGGGAGGAATGGATATAGGCTGCATATTTGGAGCAAGTCTATAGCAAAATCAACTTCCCTTTCGGGTGGAATCCCTAGAAGCTCATCAGGGAATACCATAGGGAATTCATTCACAAAAAAGACTGACTGAAGTGTCACAAACTCTTCATCAATGTCACTAGCATGAACTAGATGGTATATAAAACCTTTAGCAATCAACTTTCAAGCCTTAAGGTACGAAATAAACTTGTCCTTGGGTAAGGCAACATTACCTTTCCATTCGAGGACCAGCTCACCTGGAAAATGGAAGTGGACTAGATTTGCTCGATATACAATAGTAGCATAACAAGCATCCAACCAATCCATACCAATAACAACATCAAAATCTAGCATAATCAATTGAATTAAATCAGCAGAAGTTGGGCACTCATTAATTAACACTATACAACCTCAATAAATATGACTAGCTATAATTGAGTCACCAACTGGCTAGATACCTTACCTGACCCCAATAATAACTCAGGTCTCATATCAAGCTTAAGAGCAATGAATGGATTAATATATGACAATGTAGAGCCATGATCTATTAGTGCATAAACAACATGAAAATGTACCATTAATATACCTATGATCACATCTGGAGATGCCTCTGAATCCTGTCGGCATTTGTGTGCATAAAAGCAATTCTAGCCACCAGTAGAACTTGAACTATCTCCTCTATCTCTCACCCTACCATGACCCTGGGTAGGCTATAGATATGGTCAGGGAGAACGTATTGAGGATGAAGAAGCTGCAGTGGATCCTGAAGGATGAGCTGTTGTACCTCTACCAAACCTTGAGTATTGGCTAATATAATGTCCTGTCTTCCCTTAATGATAACATGCACCTGAACCCTATCTACATTGCCCACTATGAAGCTTACCGTATTATGCATAAGGAGGAGTAGGCAGTCTTATTTACGAAAAGCGCTCTTGTCGATGGCTCAAAGGCTGGCGTGAAATCTACCCGGCCTTGACTGAATATAACAATCAAATTATTGGCCTGTATCTGTAACTATCCACTGATAGAGGTGGATATCGGTGAAAAAGAGGCTTAAAATCACCAAGTGGCTCCCTATAAGACCCCATAGTATATGCCTTCTTATTTTTCTCCTATCTCTATTGATATCCCAAATCTGATAAGAAAGGTCCTCTATAGTTTGAGCAAAAACTTGCATACGGGAAATATCTACACTATCCTGTAAAGAGTCTATTCTACAGTCTCTGATCAAATGATCCCCCAAACTATCCACATAAGTGTGAACTCTGACACTTATGGTACGTACAATATGTGGTGCATACCTAATCAAAGAATTGAACCTAAGGCTATATTCCTTACACTCATATCCCCCTGCCTCAAACTGATAAACTGGTCAAGACGGGCCTTCTGAACCTCCTGTGGCAAGTTATGGGCTTAAAATGCCTCAAAGAAGTCCTCTTATAGTGTAGCATCAGTCCCTCTAGATCTCTCCCATGCCTCGTACCACAAGATGACGACATCACATAATCGAAAAGAAGCTAACTCCACTGCCTCAGTACAGAGGCATGCATCACCCTCAATACTCTATATATATGGTCTACAAATTCCTATGGATCCTCACTGAGACTGGGCCTTATAAATACTGGAGTGGCTAGTGAAGAAACTCTCGTACCTTTGAGCTTTCTGTTTGATCCCTTCTAGCATCTGCTCTTGCCTCTAGCTGTCTCTCATGAATAGAAACCATCCTAGTCAGTTACCGAATAACCTCTATAATACCCTGTTCCCTCGTCTCTGGTAGGGTTGGGATACCGAACTTCCTTGGCCCTCAATAGATGCTGGTGAATCTACTACTATAGATATTGGAGGCTCTCTGTGTGCCTCAATGGGGAGCATATCTGCTTGACCCAGTAAAGAACAACTAGTACCTTCTCTTGAATCCATACCTACCTCACATTATGCCATCTCCTGAATGTAGACATCCTGACAAATAAAAAAAACACAAAGCACAATTAAGATTACATATGCTCCAATAACTTTGCTTTATAGCATGATCTATTAAGTGAAAGAAAGGTAACTGTCCCTAAATGCCTCGTAGCCTCCTAATTATAAGTGTGGTACACAACACACCCATAAGAAAAACTCTACTAGACATGACATTGTGGACTCTCTGGGATATGAACTGCTCTGATATCATGTTTGTCACACCCCAAAAAGAGGAGAGGTGCGACTGGCACTCAATACTATTATTAGTCGAGTAAGCCACTAAACATGCTAGTTAACTAAACTAGGGGCCAAAAGAAATCCGGGCAGCATATCGTCTGAAAAACTAAGCCTGGACCATTTAGGTCATGACCTGGTCAATAGCAAATCAAGTACATCAAATAGGTAAACCAAAATGATATAGTACTAGCTAGCCAACAAGGCTGCAACAACAAAGGGTAGGCACACACTATATATACATGTGAATCATATGACTGGAGACTGAAAGGCACAAAAGAATCAACCTAAAATAACATGTCCACAATAACCTCTAAGAGAACTACTAATACTGTTGGGATAGGGCCCCAATAATACCCCATTGTACAACAAAAAGTAAGCATCCTGTGAAAGCTCCAGAAAGAGGTGGAGCTTACCAACTCACAGTTGAACTGAGTTCTTAGTGGAGAGGTCGATCAAAGTCCCTACCTGAACCTACACACACGAAATAAAATGCAGTGTCACTAGTCAATGGGACATCAATACAAATAAATATGTCCTAGTATGTAGGGCAAAAAGTAAAATCATAGATAACAGTACTAAAAAGGGTAATAGAAATACCATCTGTAACCAATAGTCAAGTAACTTTAATGGCCAACAATCAACCTCCTAGTGATCAAATATGCATGGTATGCTCGAGTATCAGATGTCGTGAATACATATATATAGATATAAATGAATGACATACCCAACCAAATACTAATAATGGTGGTCCTTTCCGGTAGCTGATCGACATCATATTTGCCAACCTGTGGCCATCTGTACCATACACACATATATATATAATCATTTGGGCAAATAGGCCCCATACATCCGATTATAGCTTAAAGTCCATGCATAATGTGCCATGTGTGATATGAGTATTGAATGCACATTGCAGGTCATAAATAAATTTAGCCAATCTTGGCTCATTGGTATATTTATTCTAATAATATCATAATCGTTATCGTAGCATATACACATGACTCTGGGACCTTACATGTCTTTTGAATAAGTTTAACTACTTAACTTAACATTTAGAATGAGGCCTTAACTCCAAAAATGTTCATAAAGATGCTTTACATAATGCTTATATGTGGTACCATGTCAATTAGTAAAACAAAAAGTATTTAAACAGAATCAAGTATCTCAGTAGTTTAAATAGGAGCATTAAGCAAGAGGTTATTAGAAATCAACGCATTACTTGTTAAGTGTTTTAATTATATTTTTGCATGGAATAAGGACTGATTATAAATAATATATTCCATTCATAATCTATATTTATTTTAATGACACTACACCAAGAAGAGAAACATCCCCAACATATGAATAGATAGCCAGGAAAACCAACAAAATGATATATAGATATTGAATGTGCAGATTAAGCGAACGAATGGAATTTCAATCTAATACCATCATGAAAGTAACTCAGCTTCAATCCCAATCCCTTTCGTAGAAGTTCTTTCTAGCAACAAAATAGTAAGATATCGTATTTGATATTTTGGAAAACTTCTCGAATTTCATGCTAAAAGGAGGGACTGGGCTCAGCTTTAACATACCTTCCCAACGGACGTCCTATTGCCCAAAGTTTCTTCACGAGAGTTGTTCCTTATGACCTAATCTTTAAAAAAACTATATATAATAGCTTAAAGACACCTATAAATAGTCCAGAATTTAACATTAATGACCAGGTTAATAGTATTTATGCGAGAAAACGTCCATAAAACTTTGTAAAAATGACTGTAACAGAGCCGCAAGATTATTACCTCAACACACCAGCAACAAACCAAGCATAACCAATAAGAACACCACTTTTCTACAGCCCCAAACATAGCTAATAGGTGGGAAAATAATTGCAAAGTGTAAGACATGCATTTCTAGGCATGGGGATAAATTTTAATGGTAAAAATGCGAAACACTTACTCAATTCACCTTAGTACCTTAGGGGAACATTATCTTCAGTTTTATATGTTGTTTGGGATGAAATTGAACTGATTTGAGCTTTAAAAAGCTAAAATTAGCCAATATCTAGGTGGGTTGACCCAACCTGGCCCATGACTTGAATTCCTACTCGGGTAGTCACAGTAAAACTATCATAACTTTTTTATTTTGAGGTTGGTTTTATGTGCGGGTTTTGTGCGTTACAAAGTAGACTCATAGATATTTAATTTGATAGGTCATGGACCTTCTAACTCCTTATATTTTGGGAGATACAGCCTAATATATTTGACCCAAATTTAAGAAGGATTTCTTAAGAAACTTACGGTAGCTTTGGCCAACCTTTATCTTGCAACTTTCTTGATTCCATAACTTAATGTATGACCTTTGTGCTATTACAATAACCTTTAAAAATCCATCATTAGCAAATTATACACTTTTAGTCCCATTCAAAAAGTGAAACCTAATCTAAACCTTCTGAAAAAGGCGAGGTGCCACTCAGGCCATTTCTTTAATATTGAATGTGTATTTAGGGTATTTCTTAGGCTTAAAACTTTAAGTCCTTGACATTACCACTTATTGGAAGCCTTCTATCCTTAGGTTCTATCCAAAATCATATATGTCCTATATGACATGCCACCCTAT
>JAOTQJ010196514.1:0-20669 GCA_025642045.1 Solanum sejunctum | reverse complement strand
TTCTCCTCTTCAAAGCCAAGTCTCAAGAACAAGAACAACAAATGTTCTTGTTTGAAGAACAAAGGGGTGTATATATAATTTCCAACTTTTTAAAATTACAACATAAGGGATCCTATTTAGCCCATTGACCAATTGGGTCCCCAAATTTTTCTATTTTAATCCAATTAAGGACTCTCGATTTCAACTAAATTTTTACCTGCGAAAATTCCTGGTGAAATTTATAATACACCTCAATCTCAACAATTTCCCGAATGAGCAATTAACCTCCATTTAGTTAATTACAGGGTCTAACAGTACGATGTCCTTAGGACCTGCATCATTTTATGATGCAGAGACAGGTGATAGAGTTCCTCAACAGTCGTTCAGTTGAGAACTGACAACTATCAGTTATTGGTGAGGTCTCTTCTCAGTCCGAAGCTCCTATGTTCATATTATTTTATTTCAGCACTTACTTTCAGTTTTGACTACTTAGGGCCTGTCTCAGTAGTCCTTTCAGACAGTAATTATAGAGGTTCTATTGACCATGTGTAGTATTTCAGTTTTCAGTCAATCAGACATTGCTTAAAAGTCTTTTCCTTTAGTTATGCAGACAGATATGAAGCTTCTTATTACTTTTAATTAGCTCTTTTCCACAATTATGAGTCTTTCGCTGAGTAAATAGTTAGGCAAAGTGTTTTGCTTGGGACCAAAAATAGTTTTTGAGTACTGGCCACATCTATGATGTAGTCTCGGGCGTGACAAACTTGGTATTAGAGCACATAGTTCAAGAGTTCTAGGGAGTCTATGTAACCGTGTCTAGTAAAGTCTGTATTATGAGTATGAAGTGTGCCACATCTATAATAGGGAGGCTACGGGACATTAGGAAGTGTCATCATTGATTGTCATTCTTTATCTCGTGCTCCATAGTATATCTCTGTGGACTCCTTTCTAATAACTCGTGAGTTCAAGCCGTGTTTTTAGATCATGCCTTATCGCAAAGCTGACAAACCAATTAGGGGTAGAGGACGCCAAGCCAGGAGAAATGCAAACCAACCTAACCAGATTACTGAGGAACCTAGGGCCCAACTATGCCTGGGGAGCAGCCATATCAAGATGACATTACTAATGGCGAGCTTTGCCAGGATATTCAGACTTTGGCTCAGGCAGTCACTAACCAGGGAGGTCGCTAGGGAGATGGCAGGAATAATGTGGCAGATATCGCCAGAGTTCGGGAGTTCCTGAGGATGAACTGACCTGAGTTCACAGGGTCTGATATGAAAAAGGATCATGAGAATTTTATTAAAGAGCTTTAGAAGGTGTTTTAGGTGATGTATATAGTTGATGCTGAACGGGTTGAGTTGGATGCCTATCAGCTTAAAGGGGTAGCTAGACTCTAGTTTAAACCAATGGAAAGGGAGTAAGGCAGATAGGGCGTTAGCAGCTATTTGGGCAGTGTTTGAGGAGGCCTTTCTGGGACAATACTTTCCCAGAGAGATGAGACAGGCTAAGGTGAGAGAGTTTCTGAACTTGAAGTCAGAGAATATGAGCATGCGAGAGTACAACCTCAAGTTTACTCAACTATCCCATTATGCTCCAACTATGGTGGCAGACATGCGTACGAGGATGAATCTTTTCGTCTTCGGCCTCTCTCGAATGACCAAGAGGGAGGGCAGGAGTGCGATGTTGATTGGGGATATAGATATAGTCTGCTTGATGACATATGTGCAACAGGTAGAGGAGGAGAAGATGCAGGACAAGGAAGAGTTTAGGAGTAAGAGGGCCAAGATATCAGGCTAGGAGAAAGGCAAGAGGGGGATTGGAGGTGGAAGTCACTCATCTTTCCCATCTAAGACAGTCGGACCATCATCCTCATCTGCTAGTGCACCTGCACCGAGGGTCAGAAATGAGCAGGGATCACAGCACCGCAGGTTCCCGGGAAGCCAGTCATAGGGTAGCATAGCTCCAGGATCACACTGTTATCCTACTTGTGGTAAGTGTGGTAAGTCAACCTGGAAAGTGCCTTCTAGACACAAATGGATGTTTAAAATGTCGTCAGGTGGGGCATTTATTGAAGAATTATCCTATAGGGAAGCAGAATACGAAAGATACCAGGTCACAAACAGTCTCTTCAACCTCGCAGGGTAAGCCACCTCATAGGGGTACTACAACAGGGATAAGCGGGGGCACAAATCACTTGTATGCCATAGGCACCAGACTGGAGCAGGAGAACTCACCAGATGTGGTTACAAGTATGCTCCAAATCTTTACTCATGATGTATATGCCTTATTAGACCCTGGAGCCACATTGTCTTTTGTAACCCCATATGTAGCTGTGAAGTTTGGGGTCAACCCAAAATGTCTTCTTGAGCCTTTTAGTGTTTCTACTCCTACTAGAGAGTCTATTTTAGCCAAAAGAATTTATAGGGGCTGTCCAGTCTCTGTTTATCATAAGAAATTTGGTTGAGTTGGATATGGTAGAGTTTGATGTCATCCTAGGCATAGATTGGCTTCATGCTGGGTATGCCTCTGTAAATTGGAGAACCAGAGTAGTCAAGTTTTAGTTTCCTAACGAACCAGCCTTAGAGTGGAGGGGTAGCTCAGTTTTCCCTAAGGGCCAGTTTGTTTCATATCTCAAAGCTAGAAAGTTGATTTCCAAAGGGTGTATATATCACCTAGTCAGAGTTCAAGATTCTCGTGCCAAAACATCGACTCTTCAGTCTGTTCCAGTTGTGAATGGGTTCCCAGAAGTCTTTCCAGAGGATTTTCCTAGAGTCTCTCCTGACCGAGAGATAGACTTTGGGATAGACACTCTTCTAGATACTCAGCCCATATCTATCCCTCCATACCATATGGCTCCTTCGGAGCTAAAAGAGTTAAAGTTGCAGTTGAAAGATCTTTTAGATAAGGGATTTATTAGACCGAGCATCTCACCTTGGGGTGATCCAATTCTTTTCGTGCATAAGAAGGATGATTCTCTATGGATGTGCATAGACTGTTATCAGTTGAACAAGGTCACAATTAAGAACAAGTATCCTCTTCCCAAAATTGATGACTTATTCAACCAACTTCAGGGTGCTACCTAGTTTTCCAAGATAGATCTTAGATCTGGGTATCATCAGCTTAAAGTTAGAGAGAAAGACATCCCTAAGACAGCTTTCAGGATCCGATATGGTCATTATGAGTTTTTAGTCATGTCCTTCGGGATAACAAATACACCAGCAACTTTCATAGACCTTATGAACAGGGTGTTGGGGCTATACCTAGATATGTTTGTTATCATATTCATAGATGATATCCTGATTTACTCCTGTGGTAAGGAGGAGCATGCCAAGTTTGGTAAGTGTGATTTCTGGTTGGAGTCTGTGGCATTTCTGGGGTACATTATGTTTGGTGAGGGTATCCAGGATGATTCCCAAAATATTAAGGCAGTAAAGAATTATCCAAGGCCCATAACTCTCATAGAAATAAGGAGTTTCTTGGGCTTGGCGGGGTACTACAAACGGTTTATAGAGGAGTTTTCTTCTATTTCATCTTCCTTAACTAAGCTGACTCAGAAGAAGGCAAAGTTGAATGGTCAGAAGCTTTTGAGAAGAGTTTCCAGGAGTTGACGACTAGGTTTACCACAGCCCCAGTCTTATCCTTACCATATAGATTGATGATTTCGTGGTTTATTGTGATGCTTCTAGAGTTGGTTTGGGTTATGTGTCAATACAGAGAGGCAAGGTGATAACATATGCCTCCAGACAGCTTAAGATTCATGAAAAAAATTATTCAACTCATGATCTTGTGCTTGCAGCGATGATGTTTGCTCTGAAGATTTGGAGACACTACCTATATGGTGGGCATATGTATTCATGGACCACAAGAGCTTACAGTATGTAATTGGCTAGAAGGAGCTGGATTTGAGACAAAGGACATGGTTGGAGCTGCTGAAAGACTATGATATGAGTATACTCTATCATCTAGGTAAAGATAATGTAGTTATTGATGCTCTTAACAGGATGACCATGGGGAGCATAACCCATATTGAGGCTGAAAAGAAATAGTTAGCTAAGGAGGTCCATAGACTAGCCCATTTGGGGGTTCAGATTAAAGATTCTGATGAAGGCGGGACCATTTTCAAAAATGGGTCAGAGTAATCTTTGGTGGTAAAAGTGAAAGAAAAGCAAGACAAGGATCCCATCCTTCTCCAATTGAAAGAAGATGTTCAGAAGCAGAAAGTATTAGTCTTCTCAAAAGGGGGAGATGGTGTCCTGAGATACCAAAGCAGGCTGTGTATGTCAAATGTTGATAGTCTTAGAGATAGGATCTTGGTTGAGGCTCGTAATGCCAAATATTCTATCCACCCTAGTGTAACAAAGATGTATAGAGATTTGCGAGAAGTCTATTGGTGGGGTGGTATGAAGAAAGACATTGCGGAGTTTGTGTCTAGATGCTTAAATTGCCAACAAGTTAAGGTTGAGCACCAAAATCCTTGTGGTTTATACCAGAACATAGAGATTATAGAATGAAAATAAGAGATGATTAATACGGACTTTGTAATGGGCTTACCTCAATCCCGTAGATAGTATGACTCGATATAGGTCATAGTAGACAGAATGACCAAGTCAGTTCACTTCCTACCCATCAAGACAACTGATAAAACTGAGGATTATGCCAGACTCTATCTTAAGGAGATTGTTGTGTTGCAACGGGTCCCTATATCCATTATTTCAGACAGATGAGCTCAGTTTACAACACAATTTTGGAAGTCCTTTTAGAAGGGGCTTGGTACGAAGGTGAATCTTAGCACAACCTTCTATCCACAGACAGATGACAAGCAGAGCGAACTATATAGACCTTGGAAGATATGTCGAGAGCTTGCGTGAAAGATTTTAAAGGTAATTGGGATGATCATTTACCTTTGATTGAGTTCTCTTATAATAATAGTTTTCAGGCCAGCATACAGATGGTACCATATGAAGCTCTTTATGGAAGAAGGTGTAGATCACCCATAGGGTGGTCTAAAGTTGGTGAAGCAGGATTGATAGGACCTGATCTAGTCCATCACGCTATGAAAAAGGCATAGGTTATTTAGTAAAGGCTTAAAACAGCTCAGAGCAGACAAGTGTTACACAGATGTTAGAAGAAAAGACCTAGAGTTTGAGGTAGGTGATTGGGTGTACTTGAAGGTATCTCCAATGAAGGGGGTTATAAGATTCCAGAAGAAGTGGAAGCTTAGCCCACAATATATTTGGCTTTACTAGATTCTGAGAAGAGTGGACAGTGTTGCTTACGAACTAGAGCTACCAACGGAGTTGAGCGTTATATATCTAGTATTTCATATCTTTATGCTTAAGAAGTGCTTAGGAGATCCTTTTCTAGTTGTCCCAATTGAAAGTGTTGGGATTAAGGACAACTTGTCTTATGAAGAGATTTCAATGCAGATTATTTGACCCAACAAGTTCCTAAATTGAGGACCAAGGAGATTGCTCCGATGAAGGTTCTGTGGAGGAACTAATTTGCGGAAGAAGCCACTTCTGAAACAGAAGCAGACATGAAGGCCAAGTACCCACTCTTGTTCATTGGCCTAAATGAGGACCTTGAAGGTAACTTTCATATTTCACCTTGAAGAATTATGTTTGTTAAGTTCAAGAATCTTATGTTTTGAGCTTGCTTGTTCATATCGTTATCATTCTAGGATGAATGATCCCGAAGGGCAGATATTGTAATGCCCTCATGAAATGATGAAAATACCTTTATAATTGATCTTACACGTAACATGACTTTCTTTGCTCCATTTACAAATTCTAGACCTAATTTGCAATCAGTGTGAAAAATCGAGTCGAAAAATTATCTCGACTCTACAAAAAACTCAAAAAAATGTGAATTATTTTTTTCCAAGGAAGCTCAAAGCAGTGAGGTTTTTATGCCCCATTCGCGACATGAAGTGGACGCGGAACCACACTTTGATTTTTCCTAAAAATTTACAAAAAGTGACAAATTCATGAAAAGGTGCTAAAAAGCGACGCACACTAGTGTAGGAGGAGAGAATTTTCATTTTTTTAGGGGAGAGATAATTCTGACTTTTTTCGCACTCCATATCCTAAACTAATCCATTTTTAAGTCATATTTAGACCCTAAAACATTTATTTCTTCATTCAATTCTCTCAAACAAGCGAACCCTTTCAAGAACGTATGCTCAAGAACTCAAGAAACAATAGTAGGGCTTAGGAATTTTTCCAATTCTTCAAAAAAGTCCTTCCAAGGTATGTAAGCCCTATCAAAATCTATATTATTATTATTTTGGGATTTAAATTTCCAAATTTCACACAAGATTCTAGTTAAACAGTAAGATTTAAGAATTGTTCCTCCCATATGTGTAGATTCCATCTAGATGTTGAATTATGCACTCTTGATATGAAATCATGTCTTTTTCCTGATGGTAGTATAAAGTTGCATGATTGTACAATCTTTACTGTAAATGATGTATTTCTTGAAAACCTTAAAATTTATCCAAGAAAAGAAAAGCTAGTGTATGACTAGTTAAATCAAAGTTAAAGAATGACTTTCTTGAAGATTTTCTTAATATTTTAGCTGGATAAGCTAGCATGTCTGAAAGTGCGTGAAAGATACTAGTTTCAGTAAAGTTAAAGATTCCAGTTGGGGAAGCTAAGTAGTAAGCTGGGTAAGTCCCGGAAAGATAAGATTCCAAGAATTCATTCTTTAAAAGTTATGAGCTATATAAAACATTTTAAGAGTAGTATTGAGCATCAATATGGATGAGAGTAGAATAAATTACTTGAACTCATAAACTATATAGCCAGCATAAGATGGGATTGTAATACGGTACCTTTCTCTTTAGCCATTGAGATGACCCAATTTTGGGAAGGATCCACTCCCCTAATTTTCATTCTTTACCCCGACAAAGTATGGAACGGCTCTGGCAGTGTGGGCAAGACGCTATATCACCACGAAACTCATAGTGGTGGTTGTCGGTTAGAGAAACTCCCAAACTAAGAAACTAAGTTTTACTTATCAGTTTCAGCATGTTATTTTCAGCATAAAATTCTCATGATAATTGTTATTTCACTTATATTATGATTATGTCTTCTAAGATACATTATGATATTTCTATTAAATGTTTTGATCATTTTACATACCGTACATTTCACGTACTGACGTTCTTAGGATCTGCATTATTTTATGATGCATATATAGGTAACAGAGTTCCTCAACAGCCGCTCCGTTGAAAACTTGACAGCTATCAGTTATTGGTAAAAGCTCTTCTCAGTCTGAGGCTCCTATGTTCATGTTATTTCATTTCAGCACTTACTTTCAGTTTTGACTTCTTGGGAGTTATTCAAATATTGCTTAAAAGTCTTTTCCTTCAGTTATGCAGACAGATATGAAGTTTCTTATTGCTTTTAATTAGCCTTTTTCCACTATTATGAGTCTTCCGCCAAGTAAGTAGCCAACCAAGTGGTTCGCTTGGGGCTAAAAATGATTTTCGAGTGTCGACCACGTCCAGGTTGTAGGCTCGGGGTGTGACAATCAAGATACAAAAAGTAAATAAAATCATTGAGTATCGTTTCCAACCTGATATTAAAGTATAAAGTATATTGAGTATTAACTATTTTATAAAAAAAATTCAAACAAATCCTTTTTTTGAATTCTTATGATAATAAGTAAGTAAATATATGCGGTATTAAAGTAAAAAATACTTTAGCATTAGATTTTGCCTTCTGTTGCTTGAGAATTCTTGAACTTTCTTTCAATGTTCTACTAGTTTTTTTCTTTGCAAATTTAGGAGATTCCTCGCTAAGAATAGTCTTGTTTTTTTTGAAGTATTTGACTGTACAAAATTCAAATCTGAATCAGACTCAACAACTAGATCAAAGTGTTCTGTAGAATAAAAATCTGCACTTTTCTCTTTTCTTTTGTTTGTTTCGAGCAGATAAATTCAATTCTCTCAACAATGGAAGTTTTTTTTTAGTTCTGATTTGATGTGAACAAAAGAGAAAAAGATGGGTGCGTGGAAAAGGAAAGAAAAGAACAGATGTGTGGAAAGAGGAATACACAGAGTCACGTTGGAATAAGGAAAATAAAATCCCTGAAATCGTGTAATAGCCACTTTTTTCTCTTTCTTATTATAATTAGTTGTATTTTATTTAATGTAAAAATAATTTTTAAAATTTAATTGAACAATGTTATAACATGTAATTACTTTGTTAATATTAGTAACTATAATAAACTATAATTAAAATTCGTAACATGTACTCTTAAGAGTATATAGGGGTGATTTTTTCTTTTTTTTATCTCAATTTATGTGATGCCGATAGATTTTCTTTTATATATATTTTAAAAAAAATTAAGTTGTTAATTAATAGACTTATAGTCTCTACATTTTAAGTTACTCTCTTTGTCATAATTTGTGCGACACTGATGAAATGTCAAAATTTAAAATTTAAAATTAACAATTATTATGACCTGCAGTACTTTTTACATAATTTTCAGTAAAATACATAGAGTTTTTGGTTTATTATACCACATATATTTTTTTCTAAAAGTACCTTTTTTTACCCTAATATAATTGTTGAATAGTATTAAAATAATTATTTAATTTTATCAATTCAATTTAAGAAGAAAGATTAAAATAAGATATTTTCTATTTATTTTATTCTAATTCAAGCATTTACATGATTTAAAATAATTTATTAGGATGGTATAATAAAATCACAGTTGAAGTAGCCTCATAGCTAAGATATGGATAGATGGAGTACGCTCTGTTAGAGTGAATCAACTATCTTGTACCGGTCCCTGTACTCGATCTGCAAGGAGGAAATAAAGTAGGGATGAGTACAAAACTATCTGTTTTACTCCTATATTATATGTGATCAACAAAAATATTTTACGGACTTTTTAATTTAATCTTTTTAAGCCATTTTGAGTGTCAGCTATGATTTTACAATATTAGCTTAATAAATTGTACTTTCTGCAACTTTGTTTTCTCCCTGCAGATCGAGTTTAGGGACCCGTACAAGATATTTTTTGTTTATTTTATCCTAATTCAAGCATTTACATAATTTAAAATAATTTATTAGGATGGTATAATAAAATCACAATTGAAGCAGCAAAAAATATGAATTATTAGGCTAATATTGTAAAATCATAGCTGACACTCAAAATGACTTAAAAAGATTAAATTAAAAAGTCCACAAAATATTTTTGTTGATCACATATGATATAGGAGTAAAAACAGATAGTTCCGTACTCATCCCTACTTTATTTTCTCCCTACAAATCGAGTACAGGGACCCATACAAGATAGTTGATTTACTCTAACAGAGCGTACTCCATCTATCCATATCTTAGCTATGAGGCTCAAACTTGGAGTCAGCATTGATTTTTGAGATTTTTTTTATTATTGTCTCCACTTCGGCCTTTATATTAGACATTATCAGAAATTATTGTATTTTCATTTGAGACAATTATATTACTATTCGCTCATCTAATAAGTAGTATAATATATATATATATATATGTAGCAAATATTAAAAAAAATTGTATTGAATGTTGGATATGAATCTAGGGATAAACACTATTAAAAGTACAAAATAGGTGGTTTCAGTTAATTTCATGATTGATAAAAGAAAGAAAAAATAAAGATAAGCAAAAAAAAGGAAAAAGGACAAAAAAGGAAAAAAATAGAAGGAAAAGAAAAAATACATGAAAAAAAATATAGAAAGAGAAGGAACATAAAAATAACGTAAGAAAAACTTTTTTAAAAAAAAAAAGAGAAAGGAAAAAAACAATGTAAGCAAAGTAAAAAGAAACAGAAGGAAGAAAAAGAAAAAAATGAAAAAAAATAGAAATGAAGACAAAAAACGAAAGAGAGAAGGAAAAAGGAAGAACTATTAAATTTCTTGGTTTCATTTAATTATCAAATACAAAATTTTCTCATTTTGTTAGGTTTAAAGAATAATATTATCTAATAAATTTTTATTAAATAAATAAAAGCTATTTTGATAAAAATTTTCGTACGAAGATAAAATAAATAAAATATTAATATCAACTGGTATTTGTGCCCTTAGCCCTCTCCAAAAGTTGTATTTGTTAACCACTAAATGGGTCCCAATCTCAAACATACTGCTAACTTACATACCAAATCAAGAACATGCATGCATATGCATGAACTTTATAAACTGTTTGGAAACGCAGCATTTACTTCCTATGAGTATTTTATATTTTATATAGTAATTAAAAAATTATTAATATATTAATAATTTTTTATTATTTTATTATTTATTTATATCAAAGTACATTAAATGAAGTTAAAAAAAATATATATAAAATATATAAATAATTTATTTTTGAATGTGAAAGTAATTAATCAGTTTATTGAAATTTTTAAATATTATAATAATTTTAACATAAAAAAAATAATTAATTTTATTTTAATTTAATAAATATTCATCTAATATATGAAAAATATAGAGGACAGAAGGAGTACAAATTAAAAAGAATAAAAGAATAATGTTGAACAAAGAGCTTAGACAGGAAGTAAAGCTACAAAGTATTTATTCAAAAGATTAATAGTATGGGACCTAAAGGTTGCTGTCTACATTCTAGCTATAAGAATTAATAGGGCAGCGTGGCACGCATTATTACGATTTCCGTGTTCTTTGGATATCTGGAAATATAATCGACGCGGAATAGATTAAAAGTATGCTTGGATGGCTCATATATCCTTATCACTTTTAGGTTCTGGCTGTAAGCACAATAAATTAAAGTTTGATATAATTGAATCTAATTATACTTTTTGATCTATTTAATAGATTATGTAATTATTTGGCAAGAAAAAAATGAGTATAATTGAAAGGGTGTAACTACATTCCTTAAATTTTAAGAAAAGGTAAGAAATTGAGCAGTGACGATATCGATGATGATGTTATAAATTGTATCGGGGCAACATGGACGAAATAGAGGCTTGCCTTAAGAGTATTGTGTGATAAAAAAATACCACCTAAGCCAAATGACAAAATTTACATAATGGTGGTTAGACCATATTTTTTGCTATATGAAGTGGAGTGTTTAGCCAATTAAAAATTCACATGTTCAGAAGATACAGTTTGCGAAAATGAGAATGTTAAGATAGATGTGTGGACATACGAGGAGTGATAGGATAAAGAATAAGATCATGCGAGAGAAGTTAGGAGGTGACCTCTGTGGTTCACAAGATGAGGGAAGCGAGACTGTGTTGGTTTGACATGTGCAGAGAAAGAGTACTGATGCTTCTATTAGAAGATGTGAGAGTTTGGATATAAAGGTTACACGGGTAGAGGTAGACAGAAAAAGTATTGGGGGAGGTGATCAGACAAAATGTGGCAAAACTTCATCTCACTGAGACCATTGTAACGCTCGATAAAATTACCAAAATACCCTAGAATAAAATCGTGGACATAACGCGTTTTCCCAAGCTCTGATGAAAATCCGAGATCGAATTTACGATCAGCACAAAAAATTAATCGAAAAAATGGTCTCGGTCGAATTTTAGAGCGACTGAGTCAAAAGATAATTTTTTGTGATTAATTATGAAACAGTGTCGGTGCACGCCCAAGGGGCGACGCGCCAGGTACGCGGACCAACACTTATGATTTTTCTAATTTTTTGATTAGAAACTTTGGGAAAAAAATATACATGTCCGTGCCCAATCCGCGTCAGGGACTAGGTAATTTTGGGATAAACTTTTTCTTTTTAAATTGAGGTGCATTCCGGTCAATTTTTAACCCCTCCTAAACTCAAAATGCGATCAAATTAGGTCGCTTTGATGCGTAAATAGGGTCTGAAACCTCATTCTAAGTCCTTTTCTAAACACTTGAAAGATTAGGGCTTGAGAGAAGAGAAGAGGAAAGCTTGATTGGAGGAAATTCAAGGAGAATTCTTAATTGTTGATTGGTAAAACTTCATCCCAAGTATGTAAGGGTAAACTAAAAGCATGAGATTGTACTCTCATGTGCCTATAGATGGTCATAGAAGAGTTGAAAGTCTAGTGAGTCTACATACATGATTCTTGAATATTTCTTGAAGATTTTCTTGAAAATTATATTACTTACATGTATTTTCATATATTGATGATCATCACAAATTTATCTTTCTTGAATTGGGTATTTTTCATAAGATATTACATACCCCTATATAATGATTTTGAAAACATGCGTGAATGAAGATAGAGATTGAGTCTAGAGCCTTGATTGAGAATGTTGATAGAGATTGTGATTGTTAATGTGAAAGTGATGATAGGTTGATAGTGTTTGAATGGTCCACGAGTCTTTCCAAATGAACTTTAATGACTTGTCTAATCGATTGTTTCCTAATGATTGTTCTAAGCCTTGAGCTATTGATTGAGATGATGAGAGTCTCTATGAGACTGATCGAATGATGACTGCCTCCATGGGTTGATTGAGATAGTTTGATTGGTATTAATTGTCTTATGAGCATTGAGTCTTGGTAGGAGTATCAAGCACTAAAAGAGTAACTGTTAATCCAGCTTGCACTCGTCAAACTACGTAGCCAAGCGTAGGTGAGGATTAGGACCATCACATTACATTATGTTGAGGTTCCCTCTTGATAGAGTCCCTGAAATAATAGAGGACTTGTTTGATTTGCTTGTGGTCCCTAATGGATTCGATTCGTTCCCTACTTGGCAAGTATGGAACAGTTGTGGCAACATCAGCGAGATTGTTATACAATCACTGACTCATAAGTGATTGTTGTCAGATAAGAGAAACTCCTAAAAAGTTTTCAAACTGAGTACTCTAAGATGAGACTAGCTGAGATGAGTCCTTTTGATTTGATTTGATTTGATCGATGATTGATGAGTTGGATGAGTCCTTTGTCTACTCTTTATTCTTCCTTTATATAGACACTTGAGATGTTGATTGTTATTACTCTGAGTTGATTGTTATTTCTATATTATTCTACTTGTTTGATTTCATTCAGCTATGTTACATACCGTATATTTCACGTACTGATGCCATTTGATGCTGCATCATTTTATGATGTAGATACACGGGATATAGATAATCAGCAGACGTATTGTTAAGGATCTTTGGACATTCAGCGGATTTGTAAGCCTCCCCTATTTCAGAGAATCCATGATTTTATTTCATCTTGCTTTGGAGTTAGACATTTAGTAGCTTTATTTTGATTGAGGTAGTCATGGGTTTGTCATTGGCACCAACTTATAGTGATAGAGGCTTCATAGACTATAGTCGATTGTTGATTATTAAGATTGTGATCTAGTTTTTTTTACTATTCTTTTATTATATTCTTGTTATTTTGAGACTATATGATAGATGTGCCCATTTACATTCTTTATGTCTTCCGCTGATTTGTAGAATTTATTGATTGAATGATTGTGATAAGACCAAGTGATTCACTTGGGGACTAGCAATAGTCCCTGGATGCTGGCCACGTCTTAGGTACCCTCCCGGGCGTGACAAACTTGGTATCGGAGCACGAGTTCAAAAGTCCTAGGGAGTCTATGAAAGCGGGTCTAGTAGAGTCTTGTTTATAGGTGTGTTGTCGACCACACTTGATAAACAGGAGGCTATAGGACATTAGGAATTGTCTCACTTCTTTCATGCTCTAAATCATGCTATAGAGTTTTACTCTATGAAAGTTCTATTCTAATTCATGCTTTGCGCATTACAGAATTGTGATCACGCCTCCCAGAAGAGCCGTAGAGGTAGAGGATGTCTCGCGAGATAGCATGTTAACCTATCTAAGCCTCAAGGACATGAGGAACTCGTGGAACAAGTTGTCCCTGTTGTGCAACCCCTAAAAGATGAGGTCTCCAATGCTGAGCTTTGCTAGTCTATTCAAACTCTAGCCTAGGTTATCGCAACGCCTGCTGCGAGATAAGAAGCGAGTCAATAGGATGCTCATGACACTTCTAGAGTTCGGGAATTCTTAAGGATGAATCTGCCTGAGTTCACAGGGTCTGCATCCACTAAATATCTTGAGAACTACGTGGAGGAGCTTCAGAAAGTGTTCCAAGTGATGTATGTGGCTAATGTTAATAGAGTGAAACTGGTTGCTTACCATCTCAAGGGTGTGGCTAGACCGTGGTTCGACTAGTGGAGGAAGGGTAGAGGAGAGGATGCCCCCGTGCTGACTTGGGTTATGTTTGAGGAAGCTTTCTTCAGGTGCTTCTTCCCAAGGGAGCAAAGAGGGGCCAAGGTAAGAGAGTTCTTGAACTTGAAATAGGGCTCTATGACTATGTAAGAGTATGGGCTGACGTTTACACAACTATCTCACTATGCTCCGAACATGGTTGCTGCTATAAGGGGGAGGATGGGAAAGAGAGATGGGAGGGGAGCAATGCTTGTGAGTGACATAGATATTGGGAGATTGATGACCTTTGTGTAACAAGCTGATGAGGAGAGGCAACATGATAGAGAGGAGTTTATAAGCAAGAAAGCTAAGACATCCAACCATGAGGTTGGGTAGAAAGGCAATGGTAACCGATTTCCAGCACCACCATCTGCTAGTGCACCTATGCCTAGAGTAAAAAATTATCAGAGATCCCAGAATATTGGAGCCCATAGGTCTCAGTCACAAGCTAGTGTGGCTCAAGGTTCACGAAGTAAACCACTATGTGGCATTTGTGGCAAGTTACACATGGGTAAGTACCGCGAGGGGAGCGATGCAAGCTACAAGTGTGGCTAAGCAGGCCACTATAACAGAGATTGTCTACTGTAGGCTGACTGGGCTCAATCTTCTGCTCCAATCCTGCCAGCTAAGGGAAATCAGAGAGGTACTTCGTCAAGCACAAGCGGGGCTACAAACCATTTGTATGCCATGGGTAGTCGACATGATCAGGAGAACTCTCCTGATGTTGTGACGGTATGTTTCAAGTCTTTTTTATTGATTGTTATATGTTGATAGGCCCTGGTGCCACATTATCTTTCGTAACTTCGTATGTGGCCAGTAGATTTAATAGAACTCATGAGAGTCTTCTTAAACCCTTTGATCTGTCCATCCATCATAGAGATACTATCATTGATCTGATTAAGTTAGATATGACTAATTTTGATTTGATCATTGACATTGATTGGCTTTATGCCTGTTATGCTTCTGTTGATTCTAGAACCCGAACCGTTAAGTTCTAATTTCTGAATGAGCCGATTCTAGAGTGGAAGGGAGATTCTGTAGCTCCTAAAGGAAAGTGTATCTCCTGTCTTAGAGCCAGAAAGATGATTGCTAAGGGTTATATCTACCACCTTGTGAGAGTTAAATTTGATGATGTTGAATCTCCTACTCTTAAGTCAGTCCTAATTGTGAATGAGTTTCTGAAAGTATTTCCCGAGGATCTGCCCGGAGTCCCTCCAGATAGGGAGATTGACTTTGGGATTGATGTTCTTTCCGATACCCAAGCTATCTCAATTTCAACTTATAGGATGGACCTGCTGAGTTGAAAGAATTAAAAGAATAATTAAAAGATTTGTTAGAGAAGGGCTTCATAAGGCGAAGTGTTTCTCTGTGGCGTGCCCCTATCCTATTCGTGCAAAAAGAAGATGGGTATCTCAGAATGTGTATTGATTATAGGCAACTGAATAAGGTCACTATCAAGAATAAATATCCTCTCCCAAGGATAGATGATTTATTTGACCAACTTCAGGATGCCTCTTATCTCTCAAAAATAGACCTCAGATATGACTATCATTAATTGAAAGTGAGGGAATGTGACATCCCAAAGAAAGCCTTTAGGACTAGATATGGCTATTTTGAGTTATTGGTCATGTCCTTTGGGTTGATGAATGCATCTGCAACTTTCATGGATTTGATAAATAGAGTGTTCAGACAGTATCTTAATATGTTTGTGATTGTTTTCATCGACGATATTTTGGTATATTCAAGAGATGAAGAGGACCATAAAATCACCTCAGGGTTGTCCTCCAAACACTTAAGGACCATGAGTTGTATGCGAAATTCTCAAAATGTGAATTCTGGCTCAAGTTAGTGGCTTTCCTAAGCCTTATTGTCTCCGATGATGGTATTTGAGTGGATGCTCAGAAAATTGAAGCAGTTAAGAACTGCCTAGACTGACCTTACCAACTGACATAAAGAGTTTCTTGGGGTTGTCAGGCTATTACTGCAGATTTGTTGAGGGTTTTTTTCCTTATCCATACTATTGACTAAGTTGACTTAGAAAAAGGTTAAGTTTCAATCATCCGACGAATGTGATAAGAGATTCAAAGAATTGAAGACTAGACTGAATACTGCCCCAGTTCTAACCTTGCTCAATGGAATAAAGGACTTTGTGATCTATTATGATGCTTCGACAGTTGGATTGGGATGTGTGCTGATGCAGAGAGCGAATGTGATAGCCTATGCTTCCAGACAACTTAAGATTTATCAAAAGAATTAATAGACCCATGATCTTGAGTTCGCAGGGGGTGGTGTTTGCACTAAAAATATGGCGCCACTATTTGTATGGAGTGCATGTGGATATGTTCACTGACCACAAGAGCTTGTAGCATGTCTTCAGTCTGAAAAAGCTCAAACTGCGACAAAGAAGATGGTTGGAGTTATAAGGATTATGACATAAGCATTCTCTACCATCCAGGTAAAGCTAACATTGTTGCTAATGCTCTTAGTAGATTTTCAATGTGTATTACAACCCATATTGAGGAAGGGAAGAAGGAGCTATCTAAAGAAATGCATCGATTGGCCTAATTGAGAGTTCAACTTGAGGAGAATGATTAGGGAAGAGTTAATATTCAGAAAGAGGTAAAAAGAAGCAAGATTGAGATCCTGTCATACTCCAATTGAAGGTGGCTGTCCACAAACAAAAAGTGATTGTCTTCTCTAAAGGAGGAGATGGGGTGTTGAGATACTAGAGTAGATTGTGCTCCAAGATGTTGTGGTATTCCTGATAGAATCCTAGTTGAAGCTCATAGCACTATATATTCCATTCATCCTGGCTCTACCAAGATGTACCATGACTTGAGAGAAGTTTATTGGTGGAGTAGAGTGAACAGGGATATTGCTGAATTTGTTTCAAAGTGCCCGAATTGTCAGCAAGTGAAAGTTGAGCATCAAAGGCCATGTGGATTATCTCAGAACATTGAGATTCTGGAATGGATGTGAAAAATAATCAATATGGACCTCATTATTGGTCTACTGAGGTCTCGAAAACAAAATGATTCGATATGGGTGATTATGGATAGGATGACTAAATTGGCTCACTTTTTATCAGTTAAAACAACTACCTTTGTGGAGGAGTACGCCAAGTTGTACATCCAAGATATTGTGAAGTTGCATGGAGTTCCCTTGTCCATTATCTCGGACAGAGGATCTCAATTAACCTCCCAATTTTGGATATCATTATAGAAAGGATTGGGTACCAAAGTAAACTTAAGTACAATCTTTCATCCATAGACAAATGGTTAGGTAAAACGTGCGATTCAGATGTTAGAAGATAGCTTGAGAGCCTATGTTCTTGATTTCAAGGGAAATTCGGATGATCACCTACCATTGGTTGAATTTGCATATAAAAATAATTATCATGCAAGTATTGAGATGGCTCCCTACGATTCGTCAGTCACAGAGTTGCCAGAAATCCTACAATAATGTGTGGAGGAGAGATTTGAAGTTTGAGGTAAATGATTGAGTATATTTGAAAGTGTCACCTATGAATGGTGTCATGAGATTTGGGAAGAAGGGTAAATTGAATCCACGTTATATTAGACCTTATCAGATTGTGAAGAGGATTGGGAAGGTTGTTTTTGAATTAGAGTTGCCTTCTGAGTTAGAAGGAATTCATCCACTATTCCACGTTCGATGTTGAATGAATGCTTAGGAGATCCTAACTTGGTGATCCTTGTGGAGAGCATTGGAGTGAGTGATAGCTTGACCTAAGAAGAAATTCTGTTCCAAATCCTTGATAGTTAGATTCGCAAGTTGAGAACCAAAGAGATAGACTCATTCAAAGTCCTATGGAGAAATTAATTCTTTGAGGAAGCCACATGGGAAGCTGAGGAAGAAATGAAAGCAAAATATCCGCACCTATTCATGCCAAATGATGAGAATGTTGAAGGTAATTTTCTTACCCTTAACTAAATTAATTTTCTTTTCTTGAGTTAATTATTTATTCTTGAATTCAAATAGAGTTGATTGATGATTGAGATAGAGTCGAAAGGTTGATTGATAGATATGAATGTTAAGATGAGCTTTGAGTATGTTCGTGCCTTGATACCCACGTTTACTCATTATTCGAGGACAAGTTATCCCAATGGGAAGATGATGTAATTCCCGATAAAATTATCAAAATACCCTTAGAATAAAATTATCCGCATAGCACATCTTTTCAAGATCTGATGAAAAATTTGAGATTGAATTTGCGATCAGCACGAAAAATTGAGTAAGAAATAGTCTCGATCGAATTTTAAAGCGACCAAGTCAAAAGATAATTTTTTGTAATTAATTCTGAAACGGTGTCAATGCGCACCCAAGGAGCGACACACCAGGGACGCAGACCAACACTTATGATTTTTTTTAATTTTTCAATGGAAAACCTTGGGAATAAAATATACTTGTCCACGCACAGTTCGCGGTAATTTTGGAATTTTTTCTTTTTAACTTGAGGGGTATTTTGGTAAATTTTCAATCTATCCTAAACTCAAAGTATGATCAAATTGGGTCATTTTGATGCGTAAATCAGGTCTCAAACCCCATTCTAAGTCCTTTTCTAAACGCTTGAAAGATTAAGGCTTGAGAGAAGAGAAGAAGGAAGCTTGATTAGCAAAAATTTAAGGATAATTCTTGACAGTTGATTGGTAAAACTTCATCCCAGGTATGTAAGACTTAACTAAAAGCATGATATTCTTCTCTCATGTGCCCCATACATGGTCATAGAAGAGTTGAAAGTCTAATGAGTTTACATACATGATTCTTTTATGTTTCTTGAAGATTCTCTTGAAAATTATATTACTTACATGTATTTTCATATGTGATAATCATTATAAACTTTTCATTCTTGAATTGGTTATTTTTCATGAGATATTGCATAATCCTACATGATAATTTTGAAAACATGCATGAATGAAGATAGAGATTGAGTCTAGAGCATTGATTGAGAATGTTGATAGAGATTATGATTGTGACTATGAGAGTGATGATAGGCTGATAGTGTTTGATGGTCTATGAGTCTTTCTAAATGACTATAATGACTTGTCTATTTGATTATTTCCTAATGATTGTTCTAAACCTTGAGCTATTGATTGAGATGTTAATTGATAAGATGACAAGGGTCACTATGAGACTGATCGAATGATAAGTGCCTCCATGAGGTTGATTGAGATAGTTTGATTAGGATTGATTATCTTATGAGCATTGAGTCTTACGAGGAGTGTCAAACACCGAAAGAGTAAGGGTTAATCCAACTCGTACTCATCAAACTATGTAGCCAACTGTAGGTGAGGATTAGGGCCATCACATTATATTATGTCGAGGTTCTCTCTTGGTAGAGTCTGTGAAATAATAGAGGACTTATTTAATCTGCTGGTGGTCTCTAGTGGATTTGATTCGTTCCCTACCTAGTAAGTATGGAACGGTTGTGGCAACATCAGTATGATTGTTGTACTCTGAGATGAGATGAGATGAGTTGAGATAAGTCCTTCTGAGTTGAGTTGAGTTGATTGATGAGTGTTGATGAGTTAAATAGATCATTTGTCTACTCTTTATTCTTACTTTAGATAGACACTTGACATGGTGATTGTTATTAATCTGAGTTGATTGTTGTTTTTATATTATTCTATCTGTTTCAATTTAATTCAGCTAATTTACATACTGTATATTCCACGTACTGACACCATTCGGCACTGCATCATTTTGTGATGTAGATACACGAGATAGAGATCATCAGCACGCACATCATTGAGGATCTCTGGACGTTCAGTGAATTGGTGAGCCTCTTCTACTTCGGAGGATCCTTGATTTGATTTCATCTTGCTTTAGAGTTACAAATTTAATGGGTCTGTCATTGCCACCACCTCTTAGTGATAGAGGCTTCATAGACTAGAGTCGATTGTTGATTGTTAAGATTGTGAGCTAGTTCTCTCTACTAGCCTATTGTTATATTCTTGTTATTTTGAGACCAAATGATAGATGTGCCCATTTATGTTCTTTATGTCTTTTGCTGATTTGTAGAATTTATTGATTGAATGATTACGATGAGGCTAAGTTGCTTGCTTGGGGACTATAATAGTCCCTGGGTGCCGGCCACGACTTGGGTAAGCTCCCGGAGGCCTGACAAACATGACCTTAGATAGAAAAGAGTGGAGGTCATGTATTAGAGTAGAGGGATAATAGGCTAGTAAGGGTAGGTTGACATATGACTTTGTGATGTAGTAGGTAGGAATTGTGATGTCTTTACATCATATGTTTTCATTATTAGTCCTATGTGTGTTTACTTTTAGCGTATTTACATTGCTTTTATATCTTGTGTTTTTTCTTATTAATCATTCTGTTTGTTTCCTTTTTTTATTCCATATATATCTAGTTTATTCTACTTATGGGGTTTTAAGACGAGAGTTCACAAGAAAAACCTCTCTACCTCTAAAAATAAAAACATTGGTCCTAAAAGTGGCCACCTAAGCTATGTGCACATTATGACTCCAGTAGACTATTCTAGAACATTGTTCT
>JAOTQJ010196483.1:0-20674 GCA_025642045.1 Solanum sejunctum | reverse complement strand
GTGGTCGACAACACACCTATAAACGAGATTCTTCTAGACACGACTTCATACATTCCCTAGGACACTTGAACTTATTCTCCTATACTAAGTTTGTCACGCCCCAAGAGGGGACCCAAGATGTGGCCGACACCCAAATACTATTGCTAGTCCCCAAGCGAACCACTTGGCCTTATCATATTCATTCAATCAATAATCTTCTAGTCAGCGGAAGATAAGGAAAAATAAATGGTCACATCTCATCATATAGTCTCAATAATAATGTAGAAAAAGGCTAGAAAAAAAAACTAACTCACAATCTGGACAATCAACATTCGGCTCTAGTCTATGAAGCCTCTATTACTATAAAGTGGTGCCAATGACAGACCCATGGCAACCTCGAATTAATAAAAGGTAAGTAACTCTAAATTTAAAGCATGATGAAAAATAATGTAATGAATTCTCCAAAGTAGGCGAGGCTCACCAATCTACTGAACACTCGAAGATCCTCAATGATTCACCTGCTGCAGTTTAAAAAGGGGATGACAGTACTTGGAATGTACTGGAATGTAAAATAGTTGACTGAAATCGAAATAGGTAGAACAATATAGAAACAATATCAACTAAACATATAAAGCAATTAACATGCCAAATGCGTATCTAAAGCAAGAATAAAGAGTAGACAATTGACCCATCAACTCATCAATCAAATCAGACTCGCCTCTGAAGGACTCATCTCAACTCATCTTATCTCATCTCATCACATCTCAACTTAGAGTGTCAAGGTAGGAAGTTTCTAGGAGTTTCTCTTATTCGACAACAATCACTTATGAGCCAGTGATCGTACAAAAAGCTGCCTCTGTTGCCATAACTATCCCATACTTGCTAGTTAGGGGACGAGTCAAATCCACTAGTGACCCCAGCTATCTGTTAAAGTTAAGTCCTCTATTATTTCAAGGACTCAATCCTGAGGGAACCATAATGAGACGTAATGGTTTTAATCCTCACCTACGCTTGGCTACCTAGTTTGATGAGTGTGAGTTGGACTAACTCTTATTCTTTCTATGCTCGATACTGTTCGCATGACTCAATGCTCATAAAAACAATCCATCTAGTCAATACATCTCAATTGACTCATCTTAACTTAGCCTTATAAGCTATCTCATCATTCAATCAAACCAATCAAACCATCTTAATCAACCTCATGGATGCTAATCTTTCAGTCAGTCTCGTAGAGTCTCTAATTATCTCATCAATCAGCATCTCAATCAACAGCTCAAGGATTTGAACAATCATTAGGGAATAATCAAATGGATAAATCATTAGAGTTCATTTTTGGAAACACAGGGGACTATCAAGTTCTATTAGCTCATCATCATTCTCACATCTCAATCTCAAATACAATCACAATCGCATTCTCAATCAAGGTTCTAGACTCAATCCTTATCTTCTTTCATGCAATCTTTGAGAAATAAGAAGTAGGTTTTATGCAATAATTAATGCAAAACATTCAATTCAAGAAAACAAGATTGTGATGATCATCAACATATGAAAATACATGTAAAAATCATAATTTTTTCAAGAAAATAATCAAGAATCATGCATTTAAACACAAGAACCTTCAACTCTCATCTAAGACCACCTATGGGGCATATAAGAGAACAATCTTATGCTTTCGTTTAGCCTTACATACCTAGAATGAAGCTCTTCAAATCACCCTATCAAAATTTCTCCTTGAATTCTCTAATCTTACGTTCTTCTTTCTTATCTCTCAAGACCTAACCTTCAAGTGTGGTGAAGAAGGACTTTGATTGGGGTTTTTGACCCTATTTACTCATCAAAACGACCTATAGGGATCGTGGGTTAAGTTGAAAAGAGATGGGGAAAAGTCTAAGATGCTCCTCAGAAGATTTAATATTTTAAACTTTGGTGGAACAGGCTGAAATACACGGACCTGTCATGCACCTGTGAATTTTGAAAATATAATCCCGTCAAAAAATTGAGAAAATATATAAGTGTGGGTCTGTGATGGGTTCGCATCGTGGAACTATTGCTTACCCTCACTGTTTTGAGTCCACGATAGGTCCGCGTCATGGAGCTGCTATACCCTTATTGTTTCTGGTCAATTTTTGTGAAAATAGATTTTTGACCTGTTTGCTCCTAAACCGAGCCGAGACCACTTTTTGACTTGATGTTTTGCACTTATTGCAATCGATCTCGAATTTCTCATCCGAGCTTAGGAAGATGCATCACGCGCACGTCTCTGTTCTAGGAGTATTTTGGTAATTTTATTAGCTGTTACATCCATACTGATGCTAGAATGATAGTTATTGTTGTAGGAAAACTCAATTAACTGAAGATGATCATCCTAACCACCTTTAAGCTCAACAAACAAGCTCTAAGCGTATCCTCTAGGATTTGGATAGTCCTTTTGGCTTGGCTATCTGTTTGAAGGTGGAAGGCCATACTAAGTTTAAACTTTGTACCAAGAACCCTTTTGAAAGATCTCCAAAAATGTGAAGTAAATTGTGCCCCACGATCCGATATGATAGATGAAGGAAACCCATGCAATCTTACCAAGTAATGGATGTACGACCTAACATACTCCTCAGCTCCATATATGGTCTTAACCGGTAGAAAGTGAGATGATTTAGTCATCCTATCAACCATAACCCAACTAGAATAAAAACCCTTCCTAGTCTTAGGCATCCCAACTGCAAAGTCAATATTAATCTCTTCCCACCTCCAAGTAGAAACTTCTATGTCGGGTTAGGCCACCCGGCCTTTTGATATTCAGCTTTGACTTATTGACAACTATGGCAACCGACACAAATTTTGCAATATCTGTCTTCATGCCTCCCCACCAATACACCTCTCTCAAATCCCTACACATTTTAGTAGAACTGGTGTGAATAGAATAGGAAAAACCATGAGCCTCATCAAGAATTCTCTCTCTCAAGCCATCAACACAAGGCACACACAACCTCCCTTGGTATCTAGGTGCACCATCTCCCCCTTAGGAGAAAACCTCCACTTTTCCATCACCAATCAAGACCTTCAATCTTAATAAGGAGGGATTAAGATCTTGCTTAGCTTTCACCTCCTCAACTAATGAAGATTTAGAAACGTCAACAACAACCACACAACCATTATCACTTCTTACAACTTAACACTCAATCTAGCAAAATTATGACCTCCCTAGCCACCTCCTTATCACCATCATTAACATGAGCTAGGTTGCCCATAGGCACTCTACTTAAAGCATCCACCACCATATTAGCGTTACTCGGATGATAATGCACACTCATAACATAGTCCTTAAGAAGTTGTAACCATCTTCTTTGCCTCAAGTTAATATATATTTGAGTGAAAACATATTGGAGGCTCTTATGATTGGTGAACATATTACCATGCACCCCATATAAGTAAGGATGCCAAATCTTTAATGCAAATACCAAGGTGGTTAGTTCAAGATCATGGGTAGGATAGTTCTTTTCATGCAGCTTGAGTTGCCTAGAAGCATAGGCTATCACCTTACCATGTTATATTATAACACAACCTAAATAAACTCTAGAAGTATCACAATACCCAACAAATCACTCTAGCCCTTGCGGTAGTAACAAAACAGGAGAAGACACAAGCTTATCTTTCAATATTTTGAAGCTCCTCTCACACTTATTGATCCACACAAACTTGGCCTTCTTTTGAGTCAATTAAGTCATGGGAGAAGTAATAGAAGATAACCCATTAACAAATCTCTGATAATAACCTGCTAAGCCCATGAAGCTCTAATATCCGACGGGGTCAACCATCTAGGCAAATTTCTAATCACATCCATCTTCTTAGAATCCATCTTAATGCCATCCCCCCATACCACATGTCCTAGGAAAGCAACCTCCTTCAACCAAAATTCACACTTTTCATACTTAGCATATAACTTCTCTTCCCTCAAACTTTGCAACACAACCCTCAAATGAGCCCTATGTTCCTCCTCACCATGAGAATAGATCAAAATACATTAATGAATACCACAACAAATGAATCAAGGTTGGGTTTGAAGACCCTATTCATAAGGTCCATGAAGATGGCCGGAGCTATGGTTAACCTAAAAGACATCAGAACAAACTCATAATGCCCATACCTAGTCCGAAAGGCTATCTTGGGAATATCACACTCCCTCACCATCACTTGATGATACCCGGACCGAAGATCAATCTTAGAGAAATGGCTAGCCCTTTGCAATTGGTCAAACAAATCATCAATTCTTAGAAGAGGATACCTATTCTTGATGGTGACCCTATTAAGGTAGTCACTACACATTCTAAGGAACTCACCCGTGTTTTTCACAAATAACATCAATGCACCCCAAGGTGATTGGCTAGGCCTAATTAATCCCATCTCCAATAAGTCCCTCAATTGTTACTTTAACTCCTTCAACTCCTCCGGGGCCATATGGTAAGGGGGAATAGAAATGGGTTGAGTAGCGGGAAGGAGATGTATAACAAAATCTATTTTCCTTTTGGGAGGAACACGAGGAAGGTCATTTGGAAAGTCATCAAGGAACTCATTTACAACCAGAACCGACTCTATAGGAATGACTTTGGACTTCACATCCCAAACCCTTACAAGATGGTAAATATACCCCTTAGAGAAAAACTTATGGGCTTTAATGAAATAGATGAACCTACCCTTGACGACCACATCATGACTCTCCCACTCAAGGAAGGGATTACCTAGGAATTGAAATTTGACCCTATAGGTTCTACAATCAATAGAAGCATAGTATGCATGCAACTAATCCATCCCAAGAGTGACATCAAAATCAACCATTTGGTATCATGGGTGAAAGGAACCCAAGAAAGAAACCCACAAACCTTAACTTAGAGATAAACTTGGTGAAGATTGGAGATAGAGACTTGATGCTTGAAGAAGAACCTTAACTTGGGATGAGAGTTTAGGGCTTAAATTTGGGAGTGAAAATATGGCTAAGTGTTTTAGTGAGTATTGGGGAATGTTTAGGATGACATGAGGGTGAAATAAGACTAAGTGTAAGGTAAAAACACGGTTGGGAATACATATGCCCAAGACCCCAAAGCCTTGGACCAAGATAGAAATCACTAGTAATAAAATACACAGGTTAGTGATACGGACCTATTGTAGAGGCTATATTAACACATGTCTGCGACAGCTATGCGTCGCTGTGCTGTCATGGATCGTCTCTAGAAATTGAAATTTTGAAAATTTTAAATTGTGATTTGATTGTCTAAAATCAGGATTAGACCCTACCTTCTAAAAAAGAATATGAAGTCGGATTTTTGATATTGTGCATGAAATTTGAGATATATAGAATTTACAACTCAGTGTTTTTCGACGCATATTTTCGGGCAGTTTTTGGGGTCATTTCTGAGGGCCCAAACTCTCGAGGAGTAACCTACTAATGGTGAGATCTGGGATGCTCTCACTATGCTTGCCCAAGTTGTGGCCAACCAAGTCAGCCATGGGGCCCAAGCCCCTTATGTTACTAATCGCGAGAGCTAGGGTAAGGGACTTTATGAGGATGATAGGGGATTCAATATACAGAGCTTGAAGCATCAAATAATCGAAAACACAAAAAAATCAAATTTTTGGAATTTTACTGTAGCAAACCCGAGAGGAATTTTGCTCAACAATTTTTTTGCTAAGTTTTTTTTTCTAAGTATGGAGTGTGTTGATCTTGTAAGGATATACATGTATATATAGGGACACACGTTCCATTTGGGCCAATCAAAAGCTCACACACACCTTGACTCTACATCAATTTTATTCTTAAGGACCAAACTTAGAAAGAATGTTGTATTTGGTCCCAAACTTTATTAAATTGAACCAATTAAGGATGTTCGGGGTTTAATTATGCTATGGGTCCTAACAGTAAATACCCATTCTAAGAATTGTAAATAATCTGCTTTTTCTAAGTTAGATTCTCATGGTTCCCCCAACCCCAAGTTGTCGTTTTAGATACTCATATATTGGGCAAACAAAGAAACAATGAATGTAGCAAAATGATTAATCACTTACCCAAGAAGATTGGAGAACAAGAAAACCCTATGTATATTGAGAATCACAAGAATAAAAGTTGAGTTTAATCCATAAGTAAATCTCCTTTATTATATGTAGTCTCTAAAGATAAACCTTATAAATTCTACTAAAACTTTGTGCTCTCTATGTGTCTCTATCTCCTCTCTACTGAAAAACCTCAAAACGTTCTTTAACTGCCCTAGTATTTTCTATTTATAGTATCTATAAATAGTTCCCTAAATTAATTAGAAAAGCTGGTTGGCGGCTGATATGAGTCAAGTTACAACTTGTAACTAGAGTTACGAGCCGTAATCGGGCTTTCATGGTTAGCCTCTTGTATCTTGGACTTCGCAGATATGAAACACCTTCACAAGTCATAGTCTAGTCTATGACTTATATTGACTTTTGCTAGTCTAAATTTTCATCACTTGGTCCAAGTCTGATCAACACTGAAAATCGTTATGAGATATCCCTTTATGACCCGTAGATAAACTACGACTCATAACTGGATCTTGTGTTGCTAAACTTCAGTTTTGATTCAACATTAGAGTTCTTCATATAGGAGACAACTTCAATGACTCATAAATTGAGATACGACTCATAGACGGTCTTGTATGTCCTCAAAAATCAGCAAAACCTGCAACTTTCCCCAAAATTTTGTCAACCTGCTTTTCCTATAGAAATAAACATAAAAACACATAAAAACAATAAATTTTGCATTGAAAACACACAAATCCCTATATTTTAGTCATCAAATGTATTGTATTTTAATAGCATATCACTTCTATGTTCAAGGACAACGCTTCGAGTTCACGGGGCACAAAAGTTCCTGAATAATGTCACTTTTAAAGTGATGAGTTTAATTAATATTCCACCATTTTTAACACTTTTAAGATTCATTTTCAAGAGATTATTCAAGTTTTTTCGATGAAAATTGATTGGGTAATAATTTTCTAACCTATTTCTTCATTTATATTGATTAAATTGTGTTTTTTAACTTGTAATTGGGGGTTCTCAGCTATAGAAATTGGAATTTTTTTTATATTGATTGATCATCCTAAAATTAATGATTTCTCCCTCTTTTCCACTTCATTTTTAAAGGATTTTTACCATTGAACTCTTTATTACTTAGGGGGCATTTCATATATTAAGTTTCATATTCTAACTACTTTTTTCAATATTATATTTTTGACCATTTCTTTGTCATGGTGAATTGATTAATTTTATTGTCATTTGATTCGTTATGTGATTAAGATGCTATATTTGTGTCATGATCCAGGCTTAGGGCCTATAAGGGACATAGCGAATGGGAACTTGAAATTTCCCAAACAACACTCATAGCATCCATAGATACATTATTAGTTCAGAAGTTCATAAGTAAAAAAGCACATAGTTATAAAGGAAATCGTGTTTTTGACTCAAGCTATGGGGATGTCATCGGGAATGGGAGTTTTATGGGTTCATATAGCACATTGCACATAAAAACTAAGAGGTAGGTAAGTATGACTCACACTATGGGGATCGAAGAGTCATAGGACTTTCCACATTCCCATACATCATCATAAACATATCATCATAGCACTAGCAACATGAGATAGACATAAACATAATCTCCATAAGCAATATGCATAACACATAATAGGCCCGTACATAAAGTTTGCATGATATCCAACAATGCCTCAAGTACATAGAATAGGAAGGGGCTAGGACATGTCAGGGGCTCACCCTCAAACTAAATAAGTACGAATGTCATAACAAAATAGGTAGATAGAAGGTGGCTTACCCTTGCATGAAAGGACTCACCACAAGCAACTGTTTCTCAAACAACTTAGCCATCTAAAGATGGATAGGGATAGTCTGTAGTCCCTACAGAGTTAGATCATGTAGGAAAAAGTATGCATTAGCAAATTTGAATGTATTAAGTATGCATTCATGCAAATGCTTATGAACATATTAATCTGCAACTAATGTTAGACGACAAGGGCACATATATATAGAAAAAAGTATATAATAAAGAATATAATATCAATATGCCATGAAATACAGGATGCATAAATGTCATAAAACTTTAAACATATCGACGATGTAATCTCAACTGACATATGTCCAAGTGAGCTATTACTTAGATTCCATCTTCTTTCCCACGATGGATGAAGAGGTGACCTACTTGCCAAAAGTAGATCCTTGGCATAATCATCCCTTAAAAGGGGCATAAACATGAACCTGTGTTTGGCACAATGTTATGCAAAATGAGACTTTATATAAGGACCCTTAGGGATAGTCCTATTCCTCCAATCTAGTTCAGCGCTAAGTCATCTTCCCACATACATGAACATATATATGTTTTAAATTGGACTACAAGTCTTTTCAAAGAAAAATCATGCATATTTTGGCTTAAAGGCGAAATGATACTTCATAGTCATGCATACTTAGGCTTAAAAGCTAAATCATACTTCATGTCATATTTCATGCATAAGAATATCTCATTCATTCTTGCACATGATGGTGTAAAAACACCCATATGTTCTTAGAACCATATCTTAGACATAATGTGATCATATGTCATGTCATAACCATGCTTTCTTGAAAACATAGTCATAATTATTATTGGATCTTGACCAACATTATGAATCTCATGAAAACACTTGTTCATGCATGCATATGCCATGAGGAATAAAGGAATAACATGGGTACTAGAAATTCATAATTAGATCAACCTAATAAGATGAAATCCTAAATAATCATCAAGAAATCAATAATTAAAAACACACTTGAAATTATCCATGCATAGATTCAAAGATTAAAGGGACATGCATCTTCAAAACCTTCATAAAATCAATGTAATCCAACATAATTGGGCTTAAATCATATTAAAAAAATAAATTAAACACAGTCCATAACTCAATTTGATCAATTCCACACTAATTTAAAAGACTCATATTCAAAGTAAGTTTAAAATTCATAAATTAAGAAGTAAGCAGTTCTTGGGGTCTTTATGATTGAAAGGAATCATGAAACAATCCCACATACCTTTACAAAGTATAATAATTAGGATGGAATTGACTAGAATTGAAATCCCACTTGAAACCAAAGCTTGAATCACAAACACTAGACTTTGAAGAGAGAACTTAGGAATTGAATTCTAGAGTTTGAATCTATAATGAGAGCGAGGAGTGTAAAGAGTGAATATAACCTAATGTAGGAGCTTAGGATAGGTACAAGGTCCTAAAAGACCTTTATAATAGACAAAAATTATGAAATAACCATTAATGGAGCAAACTTAAAAAGTTGTCCAAGGGTCTCGTACAAAGCACCACGGACTATACAAATGTTTATTGATCATACAACGGTCTATGAAAATGTCTTCTCTGACACTTAGAAAAAATTTAGCCAAGGTTATTTCTACAAAATGCTTAAAGTTCCACTAATTGTACAACGGTCTGTGAAAATTCCTCTATGTTTCAAGATGGTACTTTAAGACTTACAAGAAAAAATTGGAGATAGGGACTTACTAGACCCCACAATAACTAGTGGTGGGTTGCACAACCCGTATGATGGTCCCTTGGTTGTTGCCTTAACCAAATCATTGGCTTGAAGGCTATGGAACCTTTCGTGAGTCCTGTCCATGGCCGGTGGTGAGGACCACGAGCCGTAGGAGATGCCATCGATGGCCACCAAGCCTAAAACTCACCCTTAAGCCATGAGAAACCATGAAAAGCCCAAGGTCACTCCATGGTTGGCCCAATGTCTCATAAGAGTGACCATGGAGGGGGGCACCTTGGTCAAAACTGCCTAATATTTAATTTTTTAGCATCGCTAAGCCTTCCCGAGTTTGGGTACTTACATCATCTTCCCTTTGGGAACATTTGTCCATGATTGAGCTAACACATGGCATGAAAGGATTGACTTGAACATGAAACATTTTAATATGAAGACACAATGCGTAATCGATCATTTGAAAAACTGTAAAATCATTAAAACCCATGTCAAAACATAATTTAAACCATTTTTTTTACATATGTATGCATATCATGTCATGAAATATAACAGTGAAGGAATTAGAAAAATTTAGAATAAGAAGATGATGTGCTGCCAAAATACAATATTTTTTATTCTTATAACTTAGGATTTTGTATTTTCTAAATGGAATATTTGTTGGTTTTATGAGTTTTTGTGTTTAGATTTGCACGATTACAGGTTGGCCATGATTTTGGGGAAAGTAGCAGAAGTTGCTAATTTTTACTGTTATACGAGACTACCTATGATTCGTAGTCCATTCTACGAGTCATAAAAAGGTTTCATGAAGATTTCCAATAAGGGGCTATTTGCTGAAGTTAATTTCTATGAACATGTAGATGAGTCATAGAGACGTTTAAGAGTCGTAGAAGAGAATTTATGGCCTGAGGATCATAGACTTTGACTTGTAAGAAATTCATTAGATGAAACCCCTTTTACAGGTCATAAATCACTTTACAAGTCATAGAAGGGTGTCGTAGAAGAGAAGTCTAAAATTTCAGCAGCTAAACACGAGACCCATATTACGAGCGTAGAGTTCAATACGGGTTTAAATTACCTTTCGTAGGGCGTGTCGACCAATTTTCCTAATTTTTTAAGGATTTTTTGTTAATTGTTACAAATAGGTTTTTTAGGTTATTTTTTTATAAGTTCTCACCATTTTGATTAGTTTTAGGTTAGTACTCAGAGAACTCAATATTTTGAGAGATAAGATTGTGAGAGTCTTTGAGAACACTTGTGGTGTAATTCGATCTTCAACCTTGAAATTTTCATTGACATTTGATTTGCATATTCTTAATTCAATTATGTAAGTATATAATTATATCTTCTCAATTCATAATCTCTTCATCTACACATAGGATGAGCAGCTAAATCCACAACTAGAGGTGTGGGAACCATGAAGAACTAACAAAGTAAAAGCAGATAATTCACAATTTTTGGAAGGTGAATATGCATGTATTAATTAACTTTCTTTATTTTTCATATTTTTTAATAGTGGCAAACATTAGAACTCGCCTGGTGTTACTGACTGGACCTGGGTACTAATAATAGGAAAGGAGATTAATTAACAGGATTCGATTGAAGTGTTCTCGTCTAATCTACCAAAATGGGCCAAGGGGAGATTGTACTGGGCTAATAGGTAATGGTTAGAAATGCACCCTATGGAAATAGGCCAAGTCACATAGTGAAATTCACCTCTCATCTTTGAACAAAGGTCTTTATGAACTTAAATTACCGTCCTACATGTTATACAATAGACAAGAATTAGGTTATCCGGTGATACTGAGTTGGGAGCTCATGGGGAACCCAATAACCTAGTTGCTCTCTAATATTGGTTTTCTCTTGTGATAGTTAGTTCACTTTTCTCATTAATTATATTATAAAGTATTGTGACTCTTTCTAAAGGTTGTGACTTTTTCAAGGAGTTGTGAATTTTTTGAAGAGTTATGAATTGTGAATTGTACAACTTTTCCAAGGAGATATGATATTATGAACGAAGTGTAGGGCCTAGACGTGACCGACAAATTGGGGACCCGAAAGAATCCCAAACAAGCCTCATAGCATATCATTACACATCCTTGGTAGCGAAAGCAATACAAAACAACATAAGAAACAATAATAAGGGGAAATTGGGAGTAAGGGAAAAGGACTTATATTAAAATAGTTTGAATGTCATAAGTGAGTTAAAGCTCAAGCATAATACACATCTTGTCCAACAACACCTCTAACATAGAACTTAGTGGGGGCCAAGCCAAGCAATCGGGCTCACCCTCATAGTCAAAACATACAAAAGGAAAGATAGTATTTAATATATAGCGTAGGAAGGTAGACCAATATCCCTGAAATAGAGTACTTACCAACTAGCTTGAATGGTTACCACTAGCCACGTGGAGCAAGATGATGACCAAATGGAGCTCTGGTTCTTACATGGTAACATCATGTAGGCATAGAGCATATGTTAGTACGTTTAAATGTACTAAGTATGTAGGATGCAATGCAATAAGAGATAGGCATCATAGGTAAAATGCATAACCATAGACAATAGGCATAATAAACAATATGGCATGTATGAATGGATGTTTGTAGTAAAACTCATGCTTTTATAGATCATAGTAGGTATGTAAGGAGAGACCATCATCATAGACCATGTAAAGTAATACTTGGAATCCAAGGCTTAACACTCCGTTAGTAGTGGTCGATGTACAAACCCCTCAACATGGTTAATGGACTTCTCACCCTCCATCATAGTGGTCAAGGTACTAACCCCTCAACATGATTAATGGACTTCATCACCCTCCATCATAGTGGTCAAGGTACTAACCCCACAACATGGTGAATGGACTTCTCACCCTCCATCATAGTTGTCAAGGTACTAACCCCTCAACATAGTTAATAGACTTCTCACCCTCTATCATAGTGATCAAGGTACTAATCTTTCAACATGGTTAATGGACTTCTCACCCTCTATCATAGTGGTCAAGGTACTAACCCCTCAACATGGTTATGGTCAACATGCATTACTATAGAACTTAATCATGAAATTATCACACATACATCATTCTTTTATCATCATAAAGTCATATATATCATATGTCAAGTATTAGGCCATCAACAATTCAAGAATCATAATTTGGACATTTTATCAAACACTTAGCGAGTGTAATAGAAGTATATAACCATGCAATTTAAAAATTAAATCATGTAAAAAAAACTCATTGTAAAATCATCAAACAACACCTTGCAACATCCCCAAGGCATCTACATCAAAACTGCTCATTAAATCTCACACTAGATCTAAAATTTATAGCTCAAAACATGCTAAGACAATCATACTTTCATGAAACTCCAATTCACTATGTAGTAAAATTATCAACAATAAAGACCCATGAGTAAATCAACTTGAAATCATGGAATTTAAGTAGAAAAGAGGATTGAGCAACATGGGTGAAAGGACTCAATGGTTGAAACCCACATACCTTAGCTTTGGAGAAGTTCTTGATGAAGGTTGAAAATGGAGGCTTGAAGTTTGAAGAAAATCCTTAGATCCGAATGACATTTGGACGCTTGATTTTGGAGTGAAATATTAGGATAAGGGTTTGAGAGAGTATTTTATCAATATAATGAAGAACTGCAGTGTTTTGGGACCTTTAGCGAGCATAAAAATGTCAATCGAGAGCTTAGAATGAGTGGAAAAGGACCAAAATAACCCTTCCTAAAAAGCTATCTAATGGCTGTTATAGGGCCCCTTACAACACGTATGTACAACTACAACTCGTAGGACCCTTCACATGACCCCTAGGATCAATTTTAGAGTCTCTAGAGATTTCTACAAGCCTAACCTATGAGTCGTACCCCAACCTAAGACTCGTAATAATGGGCTCGTAGTGCAACTCTACACTGGCAGTCTTTAGTAAAATGGCCATAACTTTTGACTCCAAACTCTAAATAAGGTGAAACAAAGTGCGTTAGAAAGCTAACTCAAATAACTTTCATATTGTGGGCCACTCACTTCTATGTTTGCTAAAAGTTACGCTAGTATAAAGTTGACCTTACATGAACCATCACCCAAAACTCAACCCTTAGGGAAGTCTTGAACTCATTAAGGTATTAGGGTTCCCCCATGAACCTAATACAACCCCAACCTAACCAAATGAGGCTTGAAACATGGATTCAAGGGCATGGAGTTATGGGGTGTCACAATATCTCCACCTTGGGAACATTCGTCCTTTAATGTAGAAGAACAAGGCTTGAATTAGAACATGAAACTTCCAACCATAAGATCCATTGCATAACTTACTAGTTGAAAATCATAATGTAGTTAAATGTCATGCTAAAATGTATTCAAGTCATTCGAAACATCATTTCAAAATCTCAACATAAGTGTAAAATCACCATGTATTTGCCAACTTATACATGAATGCATATGAATGACATAGGAGCTAAAACACAAGACTTGGAATAATAGAAAGAACTTGACATGTTATCATAAGTTTGAATAGAATGAACGAAATACGGATATTGCTTCTCCATGCCCACACTGGCTTCCCGAGAGACAAATACAAATAGGCGACTCCTCCAAAAAGGTTCTTGGGGAATACCGCATCATTATTATTCAACTTCTCCATTCACCCATCCACATTTCCACCGAGACCTTCATCTAAGTCAACTTATCCTTCACATCACCCACAATCTCAAGGAGTGATATAGCAATAGAGACACTAACATATCTCATCAACCTAAAAGCATGAAGAACTGAACTAACTCAACTCTTATCCATAGGCAATCTCCAAACTTACACAACCTTACTAACTTCCCTCTACACTCTATATGGACTCATAATTCTCAACTCAATTGGCAACCTTAAATACACCTAACCTACTTGGTACCATAACCACCATCTCCCCCTTGGGAGACAACCTTCATTCTATCATCTTCTCACCCAAAACTTTCAACTCTAATAAGGAAAAAAATCAAGGCCTTGGTTAAACTAGACCTCTTAACCCAAAAAGACTTGGAACCCTCAAGAACACTATACTACCATTCTCAACTTCCTTCAACCTAACTCCCTATCAATCCAACCGATGGACTCTATACTAGTTACCTCTTTACCACCATTACCACAACGCTAAGCTACCTATAGACACCCTACTTAGAACATCAATCACATCACTAGCCTTAATAGGGGACATAATGCACACTAATATCATAATCCTTAAGGAGTTCCAATCACCTTCTTGCTATCCACAACGCACACCTATCATATTTGGCAAATAACCTCTCATCCTCCAAACTTGTAACCCTACCCCCAAGTAATTCACAAGCTCTAAACAAATCAATACTTCATCACTAGATACCACCATAAATATATCAAGGTAGGATTTTAAGACCCTATTCTAGAGAACCATAAACGTAGCCAATGCATAAATCAATCGAATAACTCCACTAATACTAATGAAGCTCACTTGGGGACAAAGCTCGAACCAAAGATCAACCTTAGTGAAGTGACTAACCCATTGAAGTTGACCAAATAGATTGGCCATTCTCAACCATTATATTAAACCCTTACTAGTTCTATACCCATTGGAAACATGCTATGCAAGTAGCCAAACCATCCCATGGTCTCCAACCCAATAAGCTAAGTTCAACCAAGATCACAAGACAAGACTCTATGCAATAAGAACATGGGGAAACCCTTAAAGATCAATCGAATCTTAAGACAAGAATGGACCTACCGCTTTTGCTACCACTTGACAACCTACCGCTCAAAGACTAGTTCATTAGGGAGTCAGAATCTAACTCTACAGGTCCTACAATCCTTGAAAACACAATATGCATGCAACTATTCCATTCCAAGTATAACATCAAAACAACCACACTATCTCCAACAAGTCACTAGGCAAGACCTAATATAATATGAACATGGATCAACACTTATGGACTTTCTAGCAACTATATACTCAACCAAGAGATAAAAACCAAAGGTTCACAGCATCACTCGGGACACACAAGAAGCCCACTAGAAACCCAAGAGAATAAAGAAATAAACAATGGCACTCCGGCCCCAACAATGCACTCACATCTAAATCAGGGAAACTTCAACATACTGGTAGCAACATCAGACACCTCATCCACTTCTTACCACCTTTGAAGAGTATAGAACCGATTACGCCTTGGAGCATCCCCTTGATCAACCTCACCACTTCTACCCTTTTTGCGCCTAAGAGGGCAATCTATTATCTTGTGACCCTCCTCTCCACAACCATAACAGACATTGGTTTTCTTCAAGCATAGACCATCATGGCATTTACCACACTTTGGGCAGCTAGCATAAGGTACCACACTAGCATAACTTTGGCATTTTTGGAACTTTCCCTCACCGCGAGCTCTCTTGGCCTCCTTACCTTTCTTCTTTCTCAACTTTTTCTCCTCCATTTGTTTGGCATAAGTCATCAAACGGTATAAATCTATATCACCAATCAACATAGCAGACCGATATTTCTCACTCACTAAGTCAGAGATACCCATTTACAAGCTTGTTCATCCTAGCCCTTGCATCGGACACCAACTAAGGAGCATATTTAGATAGTTGGGTGAACTTGAGGGCATAATCCCTCACAATCATATCGCTTTGCTTCAATTTCATGAACTCTACCAACTTAGCATCCCTAAGATCAAGAGGAAAGAACTGATTAAGAAAAGCCAATTTGAACTCCTCCCAAATCACGATATTACCATTTTCTTTCTCCTACTTCTATTGAATCATACCAAATTTGGGTCACCCCTTTGAGTTGGTAGGCCAACAACTCCACCTTTTCATTTGGCCCAGCACCCATGATAGATAAAATTTTGTAGACCTCATCAATGAACTCTTGTGGATCTTCATCCATCTTTGACCCATGAAATACCAGAGAGTTCATCCTCATGAAGTCCCTTACCTATTCCTAGGGTAGTAGCATGAGGGGCTTGGCCCCTTGGTTGACTTGGTTGGCCATAACTTGGGCAAGCATAGTGAGAGCATCCCAGAGTTCACCATTGGAGGTTGGTCCTCGGGAGTTTGGACCGTTCTTCCTCGAGTGTTAAACATGATCTATCATAGCAAAGAACAATCGTTAGGGAGGAAAAGCTTACTATAACTCTATAGCATGACTTAGAACATGAAGAAGGGAAACATTTCCTAAAACAACTCATAGCCTCCTACTCATACTTATGGTGCACAACACAACCATGAATAAGACTTTAATCGAGGTAGTGTGTTCGACTCCGAGGATCTATTAACCTAGTGCTCTAATACCATCTTTGTGACAACCTAAGGGCCTAGATGTAACCGACGGATGGGGAACCTAAAGTAACTCTTACAAGCCTCATAGCATATCATTACACATCCTTGGACACGAAAGCAATATAAAACAACATAAGAAATAATAACCAGGGGAAATTATGACTAAGTGAAAAGGACTTATATTAAAATAGTTTGAATATCATAAGTGAGTCAAAGCTCAAGCATAATACACATCTTGTCCAACAACACCTCTAACATTTAATTTAGTGGGGGCTAAGACAAGCAATTGGGCTCACCCTCAGGGGCTAAGACAAGCAATTGGGCTCACCCTCATAGTCAAAGCGTACAAAAAGAAAGACAGTCTTTAATGCATGCCATAGGAATGTAGACCACTGTCCCTAGAATGGAGGACTCACCAACTAGCTTGAATGGATACCACTAGCCACGTGGAGGAGGAGGATGACCAAATGGAGCTCCGGTTCATACATGGTAACATCATGTAGGCATAGATTATGCATTAATATGTTTGAATGTAATAAGTATGTAGGATGCAATGCAACAAGAGATAGGCATCATAGGCAAAATGCATAATCATAGACAATAGGCATAATATAACAATATGGCATGTATAGATGGATGGTTGTAGTAAAAAACATGCTTATATATATCACAGTACATATTTAAGGAAAGACCATCATCATAGACAAAGCAAAGTAGTACTTGTAAACCAAGGTTTAACACCCCCTTAATAGTGATCGAGGTACAAACCCCTCAACATGGTTAATGGACTTCGCACCCTCTATCATAGTGGTCAAGGTACTAAACCCTCAACATGGTTAATGGACTTCATTTCCCTCCATCATAGTTGTCAAGGTACTAACCCCTCAACATGATTAATGGACTTGTCACCCTCTATCTTAGTGATCAAGGTACTAACCCCTCAACATGATTAATGGACTTCTCACCCTCCATCATAGTGGCCAAGGTACTAAGCCTTCAATGTGGTTATCATCAACATGCAATACTATAGAAGTTCATCATGAAATTATTACACATACATCATTCTTTCATCATCATAAATTCATATATATCATATGCCAACCATTTGACCTTCAACAATTCAAGAATCATAATTCAGAATTTTATCAAACACTTGGCGTGTGTATAATGTGGGTATATGACCATGCAATTTAGAGATGAAATCATACAAGAAAACCCATTGTAAAACCATCAATCAATACCTCACAACACCCCCAAGTTATTCACATCAAAACCATCATCAAATCTCATATTAGACCTAAGATTTATAGCTCAAAACACACTAAGACAATCATACTTTCATGAAACCCTAATTCACTGTGTACTGAAATTTACAACAATCAAGACTCATGCGTGAATCAACTTTAAATAATGCAATTTAAGTAGAAAAGAGGATGGGCACCATGGGTGAAAGGATCTAATGGTTGAAACTCACATATCTTAGCTTTGGAGAAGTTTTTGATAAAGATTGACAATAGAGGCTTGAAACTTGAAGGAAATCCTTAGATCTGGAAGAGATTTGGACACTTGATTTTGGAGTGAAATATTAGTATAAGGGTTTGAGAGAGTATCTTATCAATACGATGAAGAACTTAAGGGTTTTGGGACCTTGAATGAGCATAAAAACGTTAATCTAGAGCTTAAAAAGGGTGGGAATGGACCAAAATAACCCATCCTAAAAAATTGTCTAACGGCTGTTACGGGCCCTGTTACGACCCGTAGGTAGCTCTACAACTCGTAGGACCCTTCACATGACCCCTAGGCTCAATTTTGAAGCCTCTATAAATTGCTGCGAGCCTGACCTATGAGTCGTACCCCGACCTACGACTCATAACAGTGGGCTCGTAGTGCAATTTTGCCATGGCAGTCTTCAGTAAAATGACTATAACATTTGACTCCGAACTGTAAATGAGGTGAAAGAAAGTGTGTTGGAAATATAACTCAAAGGACTTTTATTTGACATGTTTTGGGCCGCCCAGTTCCAAGTGTGCTAAAAGTTATGCTAGTTTAAAGTTGACTCTTGCATGAACCATCACCTAAAACTCAACTCTTAGGGAAGTCTTGAACTCGTTTAGGTACTAGGAGTCTCCCACGAACCTAATACAACCCCAATCTAACCAAATGAGGCTTGAAACATGGATATAATAGCATGGAGTTATGAGGTGTCACATATGACTTTTTCAAAGAGTTATGATTTTTTTGAATTCGAAGAATTATGACATTTTCGAAGGGTTATGACTTTCCTGAATGGTTGTGACAGGCTAAAGTAACATTTAATCAAAAACAATGTCTTTTGAGGTTTGTTAACTTCTATTTAGACTATTTAATTGATTATTAAAACATTGAATTATTAAGAAAAAATAAATAAGAATTATGCGAGAGTGCCATGTAGGCACGCCTAACATTCGCTTATAGGTTTTATTTTTTTATTTTTGCTCGAAAGCTAGATAGTTTAAAGCCTGTTTGGATTATTGATTTATTTTAAGTGTTTTTAGGCTAAAATAATTGTAATAATTTTTATAGTTTTTGAATAAATTAACAAAGTGCTTAGAAACACTTATTTTTAATTCAAAGAATAAAAAATAAACCCAAAAGCCAAAAGCTAAAAACTCCGACTTATGTCTTTTGCCTTCTAAATAAAAAACATTAAACACATCCAAATAGGCTCTTAGAGTATATTTTAATCAACCAAAACCTCATCCAAGAGCTAATGATGTAATAATAATTACTAAAAGAACAGAAACTATTTCCAATGTTTATTTTTATTATAAAATAATCTCCTTTTTTGCTTTAGATTGATATTTCCTTAACCTAGATAACTAAATGATCTTTTCAGAATTACTCTTACATTTACAATGAAGCCACACATCAAATTAAAATCTAATTTCCATTTATAATGAAGAAAATAGGATGAAGATGAAAAATTATGTGTATTAAATTATGAAAATAATTAAGAACTCACGTAGCTGCTAATTTCATTCCAAGAAAAATCATCGACATATTTCTATGACAAATAATAAAATAGAAATGACACTATATAAGTAGAGTTGACAACATACTGACATTTTTATTCGTAATGTAATATCACTTCGACATATACAGAACTATAATCTCTTGGAAAAATGGTTTTTGAATGTCATTTTCTCTTCTAATACTTTTTATTGTGCCACTCATTTGAGGGAGAGTAATGACATCGATCGGTGATTAATTAACCCCGATAAGCATGCCTCATCAGTTCGAATGACTTACTTTGTAGTGTTTCCACCAATACGATATAATTTTGTCCAAAAATATGTTGGGAACAAGTTGAAAGAGGAAGAGTGTTTAAATATTTGAGATTCGTATGAAGTGTTTCATCACTATTTTAAATGTAGAACACAATCAAAAACCTTGAAACTTTCAAATGATTAGAAAAACAAAAGCCGTAGATGGAAAGGGCAAAAAGGCATTGATGAATATTAATATGGAAAAAATTAAAAGTCATACGAACCCTAGGCCTCAATTTATAAAGGGAGGTAAATCATTTTTCTAGTTGAAGGAAAACTCTTCTATTCTTCCCACTCCACTATTTAAGGTAGTGAAATCTATCAAGTTTAACTATTAAGCAATAGTTACGGTGGAGATAAATATGTATGATCAGGAAAAGACGCAACTATAGCCATTTTTTTCAAAAAGAAGTGACGCTTTATTTTTATTTTTAAAGCACATAATAAATAGTGAAAATGTGGGAAAAGTAACAAAATAAACTGAGAAAATAAATGCATACAAATCCTAGTCTAAGAGAGTGTCACATCATTTGCTAAACATTCT
>JAOTQJ010196472.1:0-20674 GCA_025642045.1 Solanum sejunctum | reverse complement strand
TTAGGTGAAATGTTGCATTCGGTCCCAAACTTTATTAAATCAAACCAATTAAGGACTTTCGGGGTTTAAATTACGTTGGGGGTCCTAAACTAAAAAACCTACCCTTAATTGAATGCATTATAGGTCACATAAACTTAAATTAATGAGAAATACATGATCTCATACATAATAATTAAAGTATTAATATTCTTGGGTGAACAATATATCACTTTACAAAACGACTATTTTGTTATGCAAGGAACATTAGTAATCATATTGGAGATCATCTTTAGGGGAAATACCATTTGAACTTGTGAAACAATGAATCATAGGAACTTTAAATCACCTTTGGACATAACACAAAGGAACAGTTTAATCATCATATGTGGGACAACTTAGAACCATAAGGAGAACTTAAACATGTGTGATAGCAACCTTTAACCGATATAAATCATGTGAGATAAGCCATGGAGTCCTAATGTTTTCCCTATACTAGATGAAAGGGAAAAGTCACTTTCCAAGGTGACCTCCTAAGATGCCTAAGTGGATCCACAAAACCTTTGCTATTGAGCAACCTCTACTATCGATTGGTCTAGAAATCAACCTCTACTAGCGAGTGATTCCTATTTTCTATGGTGGCAGATAGTTATGGGACAATGGAATTCTACTAATGGTATCTTTCCTCTTCGAACAGGGAGCTTTCACATCCATCCCAAGGTCCACTCGGTGCTAAGTAAACTCTCACGGAATAATCATAGGGAGGAATCATGAAAATTTATTAGCGAAGAGGTATTCTACTAACCTATCCTATAACCCTTGTAAAATAATAGAGAGGAATTCTACTAACCCATCCCATAAATATTTTGAACATTAATCATCATCATAAGGATAACTCTATACCTTAGCTAAGCCTCTACTGTTGTCTATTATCATAATCTTGGCTAAGCCTCTACTATTGGCTAACATCATAATCATGGCTAAGCCTCTACTATCGGCTAGCATCATCATATCCCTCTAATAATAGGTCATTATTTCATTTCCCTCTACTAATGGGTCATCATTTCATTTCCCTCTACTAATGGGTCATCATTTCATTTCCCTCTACTAAAGGGGCATCATTTCATATCCCTTTACTAATGGGTCATCATTTCATTTCCCTCTACTAACCGGGCATCATTTCATATCCCTGTACTAACGCGTCATTATTTCATAAGTCAATAATAAACATAGAATGTCTTATAAGCCTTCATTTCTCATTATTTAGACATCATACCTCAAGATATATAGTGAATATCATCAATTTAAATCATTCTTAACAATCCACTACAATCATAAATATCATCTTTCAAAATATGGATATGGAAACATGAAATTCATCTCATACAATCCTTAACTTCATAATATCTTATGATATCACAACATTTATATCTTTGAATATCATAAAGTAGCTCATAAAACCATCATATGCTAATATCAAATAAAGGGCTTTGTATCATTTATAACATTTATAACATTCTCATGAACTCATAGCATGCTTAATTTCCTTTCCACATTGACAACATTCATAAATCACATGTCCTACTATAAAACCTCCATACAAAAGAGATTTTCCTCCTAACTTAGTCAAAATATGGTGGGTATATATATTTAAGCTTAAAATCATGGAATTCAAAATTAAGGTACATGAGAAGGGTAAATTAAAGTCATTTAAGGAGTCATTCAAACAACCCACCAACATACTTGCAAAATCCCAATTTGAATATCATGAAAATCAATCAAAAATTCACAATATTTTCAAGTCCTTCAGGAGATCATAGCTTACAAAGCTTTAATGTAATAAGCATATCATAATCTCAATCATTAGTAGGAGCCCATGCATCAATGAATCAAGAACTAATAAATTTCTAACATAATTCATGTAACGGAGTGATAATATAAAATACCTATAAATAATTAGTCAATAAAATCAAGAAATTTGATAAAATAATTTTGGGGCTCCATGGGTAAAAGAACTCATGGATGAAAGACCCACAAGCCTTAGACTTGGAATTTCTTGAAGAAAAACTTGAGGAAGACTTGGGGTTTGACTTGGTTTTCATGAATTCTAATAAAACTTCTTGAAAATCTTGAGAATAGATAGAGGATTTGGTGAAAATTAGAGAGGAATTTGTGAGTTTTTGGTGCATTTTGCAGTTGAAAAAGGGCTAAGGATGAGGATTTCATGTATATATAGACATTGGGTAATTACTCAATTGTCTTTGAGTGAAAAAGGGAAATTTTGACATAAGGCGCGTCCAGTCCGCATCGTGGGCAACCACTCCTTGCGAAATTTCTTCGAATAAAAATATTTTTTTGGCACGGGTAAAATATACTTTATAGATAATTATTTTTTCACATAATTTTTTCATATGAAGTCGAAGTTGTGAAATTCTGCACGGATTTTGAGATATTGAAAAAATGCATCATAGAGTCTTTTCGAGCTACGTTAACGGGTGTTTCGATGGTTGATCTAGTGAAAGCGATAGCTGTATGTGAGTGGGTTGACCTACTTTTGTGACTGGGATTCAGAGTTTTATTGGTTTAGTAGAGTATTATCAATGATTTATTTAGGGATTCTCTCCTTTATATCATCCTCGTTAACTAGATTGACTCAAAAGGATATGACATTTTAGTGGTTTAAGGAGTGTGAGGTGAGCTTCCAAAAGCTCAAGGATTTTTTGACTTCAGCACCAATTACTGCTTTACCCAATGAAGAAATGCCATTTGTTGTATATTATGAGTCTTCTAGTATGGGTTAGGCTGGTGTATTGATGAAAAAAGGAAAGGTGATAAGCCTATGCTTCTAGACAGTTTTGAAGGTACATGAGAGAAAGTATCCCACCTATGACTTTGAATTAGCTGCGGTCATGTTTATGTTAAAGTCGTGGCAACATTATCTTTTGGGGTGCATTGTGAGATCTTTGACGATCATTAGAGTCTCGAATACATATTTTCTCAACCTAATCGAAACATGAGACAACGTAGATGGTTGGAGTTGCTAAAGGATTATGATATATCTATTCTATATCACCCCGGGAAGGCCAATGTGGTGGCATATACGTTTAATATGCTGTCAAAATACAATACATTTGATGCCTAAAACAAGGAATTTTGTGAGTTCTTAATGTGACTTTTTATGGTTTTTATGTATTTTTGTGTTATTATGGCAGAAAAGGTAGGTTGGCATGAGTTTGGAGAAAAATTGCAAATTTTGCTGAAGTGCAGAACATACGAGCTGACCTATGAGTTATAGTCCAAGCAATGAGTCATAGGGTCATCTCATGTCCAGAAACAGAGAGCAAAAATCATAAATCTACTAAGTGGAGGTTAGCCTTACAAGGCCAACCTACGAGTCGTAGGTCTCAATACGACTCGTATAGGTAGAATCATAATAGGAAACAGAGAGCCAAAACTTTGGTCCAAAAACTGGAGTCATAGACTACGACAGGAACATACGAGTTATAGCCTAAGGAACAACTCATACCAGTGGTCATACTAGTTGAGTCCCAAATACCAAGAACCTGATATGAGCCCCCAATGATGACTGTAGATCACCCTACGAGTCATACCTGTGAGGCGTATCAGCTGCCAGCTATCTTTTCTATGTAATTTTTAGGATTAATTTGTAAACACCATAAATACTTTAAGTTAGGTTTTCATTTGTAGAGATCCTAGATTGTGAACATTGAATGTGCCTTTGAATATTCTCTTAAGAATATTTTAGAGTTTAGAATAGATTTTCATTTTCTCTTGAAAAAACTACTTTTGAGGATTACAAATCTTGCTTTGTACTCATTATTAGTCTATCAAGCTTTTGGTTTGTAACTCATCATATCTTTAGTCTTCATTGCTTTCGGTAAAATTCTAAGCTATATGTTGTATTTGTATGTTTGTTCGTTTTGCTTTAGCCATGAGTATCTAAGAACCCACAACTTGGGGTTGTGTGGTCCATGGGTGGTTGACTTGAGATGACCTAGGTTTATTGCATTTCTATGATTGGGGTTTCGCATGTATTTTCTATTTCTCTTTATTATGATTGTTGTTTGGTGGTGGCCAACACCAAACCCTGCCTACTATCACCATCTCGACCAAGTTAGTAACGAATAGGAAAAAGGAAGTAGATGATAGAATTTGATTGATGTGTTCCCGTCTAATCAACTAAACCTGACCAAGGGGAGGTTGACTGGGACAATAGTTAATGGTTAGTTGGCATATCATGGTTGCTGACCAAGCGCTATGGTGAAATTCGACCTTTACCTTCACAAAAGGGCTATAAGAACCTAAGTTACCATCCTGCATGTGGATTTTCAATTGTAGTTATATTGTCTAAAATAATCGAGTCAACGAAACATAGGAACACAATTCCCAAGCTATCCTTAAAATTGAGTGTCTTCTCGTGTCATAGTATAGTGTTTTATTATTTTTTCTTGAATCACAACCCCCCCCCCCCAATTTAGAGATTTTAGTTATAGATATTCGAAATGATTGATTGTGAATTCTTGTACTCAGACCCTGTATTCTCTGTGGATTCGACCTTAATCTTTATTAGGTTAATTGCTGACAGGAACCACTTTTTTATTGGAGCATGAACATCATAAAAAATTATGGCGCCATTGTTAGGGAATACGACTAGGTTTTGACTTGATTTCACTATAAGTTAATTCAAGTATTAGTTTCTAGAATCTCTTGTACTTTACTTTATTTTTGTTTTTACTTTTGTTATTAAGTTCATTCACAGGTTGATTGGCACCATGACCGAACCAAACCACTACATCACAAGTGAATTGATAGAGACCTTGTAGAGATGGGTCTTGTTCTGTGGGCAAGAATCTGAAGACCCCTAAGCTCATCTACAACATTTTAGCCAAATTTTGATGGGGGTGCAAATGATAAGACATCTTGCATGGGATGCCATGACTCTCCAAACCTTCCCTAGGACCTCAGGAGTGAAGCGGTGGAATGATGATCAATTCTTCTACCAGATGTTTGTTCTAACTAGGGGGAGGTGCAGAGAGTCTTCCTTATGAACTTCTATAAGGGGCCCAACAAGTAAGAGCTACAGGATAACATCTACAATTATAAAAGGATATTAAGAGAATCTTTGGTAGCATTTTGGGATAGGCATAAAAAGTGCCTAGCGAGGAATCAAAACCATTTTTTGACTGAAGATGAATTGACAGCTAGCTTCTACATAGCACTAACCTTTGAACAACAAGGATAGGTTGATGCCTTATCTGGAGTGCAATGTTGGGCATTTCTGAAGTGACTATTCATCGAAATTGTCGAATACATGGATAAGGTGATAGTTTATCACTCATTGCAAAAGCAACTAGTGCCATCCACTAATACTTCTGAGGGATTCCATGTGCCACCAGCAAGAAGAGTGTGCCTACTTGGCTCAAGTTACCAAACCAGCAAAGTATCCCTGATAAACTCTCAAGGATTGGCGTATGCTTGAGGAAGTGCTTAGAAAAACCAATGAACAAGAAGAGGTTATATAGGATATAAAGTTTGATATCATCAAAGTGAACAACAAGGTGGATCAACAAGCAATGGAAATACAGAGACTTGCTAACAGGGTTGAATAATTTGCAACATAATTAGAGCCTGTGCAAAGAGATCAGAGAAGGGGCCAGAGGAGTAAAGATAAGACTGCATTAACCCTTGAGGAATTCTGAGTACTTAGGATGACAATGTCGAGCCATGACATTAAAAAAGGTGCTTCTTGGAGGCAACCCAAGTATCTATTATATTTTTAGACTGCTTAAGTTTATGTCATTTTTTTGGATTGTTAGGTAGTGGTTTGATGTTTGTTTGATGTGTTGAGACATTGAATCAGTTATATTATTCTAGACATTGGTATATCTTTATGTGTGATTTACAGGAATTGACCAAAAGCTAAAGAGTTGAAGAAAATAGAACGTGGAGAAGTCTCTATGAGCAAGACTACAGGTTGTAATGAACTCTACGACTCATAGTCATGCCTCATAGAGAAAAGTAGTGAGTATCAAAAATTGACACACACACTACGAGCCAACCTTATAATTTTTACGGTTCTTTACGAGTCATAAGTGGGGTTCGTAGTGCCCAGGTATGCACACTAAATTTTACTAAGTGTTGAATCCTGATATGAGGCCAGGACCTATGAGTCATAGGAAACACTACAACTCATAGACGGAGTCTCATAGACCCAATTTATAGAATTTTAAAAGTGACCTGGTTTGGTAGATAAAAAGGCAAACATTTTTGGACTCCTCATTTCCCTCTTTGAAATGGTTTTTCTTCCTTTATATCCCCTCAAACACTATTTAATACTCCATTTAACCCCAAACCATTTTTCTATCAATATCTCCTAGCAAGTGCATACCACCAGGGTTTCAGCTTTTCTTTGTCTCATCACATCTTCATCTTTTCATCTAGTAAGTTTCTATGGTTAAGTTTTGGACATCTATTACTATGATCTAGCTTTGTGGATGTTTGAGTTAATGTTATGTGATCATGGTAAGTGAAACCATTTGAAAATGATTTTGTTAGTATGAAGAGTATAATTCAATCCTATATTTCTACTCTTGCTTGGTGATTATAAAGCTTGATGTTATGGTCATATGAGATTTATTTATGCTACTTGAGTGATTATTTGGCAAGACCACGGTGGGGTTCAAATTCTTGAGTATTTGGTGTTCTACTTTGGCTGTGTGAAATACCTTTGTCTAAGTTTATGAGACCCTTTGTATGCCTCTGTATGATCTATATTGTGGTTCAGATGGGTAATTTTCAAAATTAGTTTAGCCTACAAATGTTTTGAATGAAAGGAGGGATTCATGTTGTATTGTGGGATGATGATAAAGTGAAGTGATTAGACTTTTTATAGGGATGACTATGTGTTTTTGATTTCATGTGATTTTTGGTTAACTTGAGGGCATTGTAAAAAGAGTAGAGGCACCTAAGGGGCCTTCTATTTTTTGCTATGAGGACCCGTTATGAGTCATAGGTTACCCTATGAGTCATAGTGACCCTACATAAAAGGCAATAATAGCCTATGGTGCCTGTACATTTTTCATATTACAATACCCTATGATCTGTAGCACTTGTTGACTCGTAATGGTGGTCTTATGCAACTGACTGAGATTTCAAAATATTGTTGGCATAAGGTACAAAACCAAACTATGACTCGTAGGCTACTCTGTGAGTCATGCATGAGTCTCGTAGTTGATGCCAAAATGCATTTTGCTCTGATACTTTGGTGCTACGAGGCTACAGTATGACTTATAGGTTATCCTAGAGTCATACCTTCACCTTATTCCTGTAGACTAGTATTTGTTTAGTGTATTGACTTTAGGGATTTTATTGCTTTTTGTTTGAATGTTTTGTATTACTCATTTGTTGGAACAAAATATCGTGTGACTCATGATTTGGTATGTGGTGACTTTTCAGATACAATGCCTGTAAAAGGTCAACGGGGTGGTTCCTCGACTTGGAGACATAGACTAAGAGATGAGACATCAGATGATAATCAGTCCACTGAGGAGATAGATGTGCACCCTGACCCTAAAGCTAATGTGCATTCGACAAGATCCTAAGAAACAAGAGTTTCAATAGAAGTGGATAGCCCCTTCCAGTCTGAAGAGAAGGGTAATGAAGAAGGGTCAGATGATGTCTTACTTACTTTCTGAGTCTGGATCTCTAGAAATTTCTTAAGCTCAGCTAGAGGATACTGCTCCCACACAGCCAGATGATTCTACTTATACCGTCACTTCCACAGACCCCAAAACACGAGATGGTGTGTTCCATGGATGAAAAAGATTTATGAAAAGGGACTTGAACTAAAAGGAAAAGGGTGGCCCATGTAGAGATTCTGCAAAGAGGCAAGGCTAAAAGACTCTTGCTAAGCAGTATACTAGGGTTAAAGGCTGAAATTGAGTGCCACGAGCTAGGATGGCTATCACAAGTATTGGAAAAGTATGCCCTCTATTTAGTCTGGGAATTCTATGCCTACTAGTATGCTACCATTTGCAGAGATCTTTTGAGGTACAAGAAATCCATTGAGAAACCACAGTTGAATGAAGTTCTGGTTAGAGAAGAGGTGGTATATATCTCAAAAGAAGCCATTTGAAGGGTCCAATTTGTGCAAACTATAAGATGTTGCATTCTATGGCTGAGTATGACAATCGAATTTCAAGTACGAGAAAGGCGGTTAATCAGGAGAATGTTGAGCTAAGAACAAAGCTCGTTATATAGTTAGAGAGCCAAATTTGTGAGGTAGGTGATGAGCTAACGTGGGTCATAACGAACACTGAGTCTATTCTGAAGTCCCACCTCTCGTTCTGAGCAAAGTTTTAGTGGTCCATTATCCGCTGGCATATTAGATCTACATTTACAAATAATGTGATCACAGTAAAGAGGGTAGTATTACTGGCTAACATATTAGTAGGGTACGAAATTGACTGGGGTTGCATTATGGCATAATAGATCCATTAGTCGGCAGTTCACACCCGTCAGGCATTGTCGTTTCCCATCCTGATACATCAGTTATGCAAGGCGGCGGGAGTGCGGGGCTCTCTCCACTTGGACCCTTATGTACAGGTTGTGCATATGATGGACCCTAATCTAATCAAGGCTGGCAAGAATCCAATAGCCCTATAGAGAGATATTCAACTTCCTATCCCAAATTCATTCCCAATTGAGCCTCAAACTCAGGGTTTGACTCCAACTACCATCAGTACTACTCCAGCTACTGCAAAGCCTTCTCTTGCTATTGAGATTGAGTATATACATCCTCCAGTGCTCCAGCACCAGCATCATTCACTTTACAGGTAGATTCTATTCTCTCTATTGTTGTTTTTTAGGCAGTGGTGCGCAAGTTGGCTACAGCGAAGTCTATGCTACAAGCTTTAGCAGCTCAGGTCAGACCATGGGTCAACTAAACCATACAAGACTCAGAGGAGAGGGGAAAGGCATTTGCCCATGATTTGGTAGATAAGAGAGTTAGAGTGGTGGATACCATGCAGATGCATTTGAGGCAAGAGTCTAGAGGATGCTTGAGGGTGATCGGCCTACTGACACAAGTGCGGTGACATAGGAGTTGGCCAAGTTTAAAGCTGACTTATTACCGATGTTAGCGGCCCCTATTGCAGTCCCAAAGTTGGCACCGATGGGTGATGTGGTTTTTGACTATCTAGCAGACCGCCCGCATATTCTTAGGAAGAGGCCCCTCGAGCATCCTAGAGATGAGTCAGAAGAGGACTAGACCTAATGACCCAGCAGCACCAATGGAGGAGCTGATACTAGAGGAGGTAGTGCAGGAGTCGATATTGATGGCAACTATATAGAGTGATAAGGCGCAATAGACTTCAAATGGAGAGGGTAGCTCACGTATAGTTATGACCTAGATAACTGAGGAGGAGGCCGTGTTCTAGGACCCTACTAACTAGACAGATACTGGTGCTTGAGCACCATGATGTATGACTTCTGACCCCCCTTATCTTTTATATATGGATACTTTATTTTTCACGTTAGACAATATTTTTAATATGTTGGTTTTTTGATTTGTTTAAATGTTTTATGTTGGATGTTGTTTTTACTTATGTCTTGGATGCTAGTTTTTGAAATGTTCGTTTTTAATGTGTATATATATCTATGTTTTCATTAATTGGTTTTTGTACGTGTTTTGACTTTGAGGACAAGGTAATTTATTTTGGTGGGGTGTGTGAAGTTATGGAATAAGGTCAAGTATGAGTATCCTCAAGTCCATAACTTTCCCTATTTTTTGATCTGAAGGTTTTCTTGCCTTTTTTCTTTTTCCTTATGGATATTTAATTTTTTATTGAAGTGACATGTTTAGGTAGTGTGGATAATGTCTAAATATATAGTAGGATGGTCTTTAAATGCTTTTTGTATGATTTGAAAAATTTAGGTACCCTCAAAATTTTTGAGATGTTGGCTATTCATACAATAATGCATTTTGATTATCTGGTGATGTTTGTTCTGATAATGTAAAGGTAAGTTGAGGCTGGAAGCATGACCTATGAGTCTACACTTGATTGTGTGTGCCATCCCATATGTGTTGTTAGCTTATTTTGTTGAATTCATACATCATATATGGACTCAGAACTTGCTTTATTACTCTAAGATTGGTTTAGTAATGTGGTTGATTTGGAACGGTATCTTAGGCCTATGTTTTGTTAGTGAACCCACTCCTGCCTAAATGACCTACGAAATGAGTTAGTGAATCTCTTGTTCCAAATGCTTGAGCATCTCATGTACTCCTTCTTTCTTGACACCTTGCTAGCTTAACATTTTTTGATGAAATACCATGATATTGTCCCTCGTCTATCCTTGAGCATGTGAACCTTGATTGAGGCTAAAGGCCTAAGTTGAGGGTGGCTAAAAATTATGGCCCTGGTTTAGGGAACAGATATTGTGTACTTCACCTCAGGCTAAAAGCTGAAGTGAGGGTGGTCTTTATTATAGTAAAGTAATGAAAATAAGGTGGTTAGTTCAAAAAAAAGAAAGAAATGAAAAATCATGAGCCGGGTGAGGAAAAAGAAATGAAAAGTGCCTTGAATTGAGAAAAAATAGCAAAAAATAAGTTCAGAAATAAGGTACAGCTGAAAAGAAAAAAGAAGGCACCCGAGGAAATCTTGAAATAGGAGAATAAGGGTGGATTTAGTGAAAATGTTTGGATTATGAATGTGAAAGTGTTAGTAAGCATGGTTCAAGGATAGCGTTTAGTCATTACTTGCCTAAAATGCCATACCAAAGCTCCATTAGCCTCTGTTACAAGTTGTTAAGTCCTAAAGTGATCCAAATCCACTTTGCACCAATCCGGAAATTGAGTAAAGAGGCAAGCCTATATTATTAGTCATTTTGCGTGAATTTCATTTCTGAGAGTGAGAATGCATCCATAGTCCCTGAATTCTAAATGCTTTTTGAGTGTGTAAGAGGGACTTCTTTTCTATGAGGGAATTTGCACTACTTGATTAGAATATGACTATACCAATAATTGTGGATGGTTGATGTTCCTAAGCTTATCATAGTTGGGTTGTCAGATGCATCTTTGTGTTTGGTTTTGCTTACTAGCCTTGTGAACTTGTTTTGAAAATGTAAGTAAGGTACCTGAATTAGATTAAGTGATGCATATGCTACTAGTATAACTATTATGTGTTTCTCATTGTCTGCTTAGATTGAGTCGTCGCTTGAGGACAAGCAACAATTCTAAGTTGAGGGTATTGATGTGCTATCAAAATACAATATATTTGATGCCTTAAACAAGAAATTTTGTGAGTTCTTAATGTGATTTTTTATATTTTTTATGTGTTTTTGTGTTGTTATTGCAGAAAAGGTAGATTGGCATGAGTTTGGAGAAAAATTGCAGATTTTGCTGAAGTACAAAACATATGAGCTCACCTATGAGTCATTGTCCAAGCAACTGATTGTATGGTGATCTAGTATCCAGAAACAAAGAGCAAAAATTAAAAATCTGCTAAGTAGAGGTTAGTCTTACAAGTCCACCTTATGAGTCATAGGTCTCAATATAACTCGTATAAGTAAAATTGTAATAGGAAATAGATAGCCAAAACTTTGGACCAAAAATTGGACCTAGAATATGAGAGGAGCATACTAGTCATAGCAAAAGCAATGACTCGCACCAGTGGGTCATACCAATTGAGTCCAAAATGCCAATAACCTAATCTGAGACCCCGATGACGACTCATAAGTCACCCTAGAGTCATACCTGTGAGGCGTACCAACTGCCAGTTGTATTTTCTGTGTAATTTTCAGGGTTAATTTGTAAACACTATAAATACTTTAATTTAGGATTTTATTTGGAGAGATCCTAGATTGTGAACATCGAATATGCCTTTGAATATTTTCTCAAGAATATTTTAGGGGTTTGAAAATAGTTTTTCATTTTCTCTTGATAAACCCACTTTGGAGGATTACAAATCTTGCTTTATACTCATTATCAGTCTATCAATCTTTTGGTTTGGAACTTCTGGTGTCTTCACTCTTTATTTCTTTGGGTAAAATTGTCAACTATGTCTTGTATTTGCATTTTTGTTTGTTATGCCTTAGCCATGAGTAGCTAAGCACCCACAACTTGGGGTTGTGGGAACCATGGGTAGTTGACTTGAGATGACCTAAATTTATTGCATTTCTATGATTAGGGTTTTGCATGTATTGTGTATTTCTCTTCATTATGATTGTTGTTTCGTGGTGGCCAACACCTAACCCCGCCTACTATCACAATCTCGACCAAGGTAGTGATGAATTAAAAAAGGGAAGTAGATGACAAGATCTAGTTGATGTGTTCTCATCTAATCAACCAAACCTGAACAAGGGGAGGTTGACTGGGATAATAGGTAATAGTTAGTTGGCGTACCATAGTTACTGACCAAGCACCATGGTGAAATTTGACCTTCACCTTCATAAAAGGCCTGGAAGAACCTAACCTATCGTCTTGCAAACGGATTTCCAATTGTCGTTATGTTGTCTAGGTTAATCAAGTCAACGAACCATGGGGAACACAATTCCTAAGCTATCGTTAAAATTGAGTGTTTTCTTATGTCATAGTATAGTGTTTATTTTTGTTTTTGTTATTGAATCACAAGCCCCCCCATTTCGCGATCTTAGTTATGGATACTCGAAATTATTGATAATGAATTCTATAGTGAAACCCTATATTCCCTGTGGTTTCGACCCTAACGTTCGGTTAGGTTAATTGCTGACAGCGATCACTTTTTTATTAGAGCGTGAACATCATCAGCGTTGAGCCGATAGGCTACTATTATGGGGTGTTTGGCATTCTTGAGGTCTTAGGAGAGGCCTTTAGCTTTGGAGATCTAGTCACTTGCTAGATAGATAGTTCATTTAGATATTTCTCCTCTTCAAAGTATGTTGGCCATTTTTGAGGCCATATCTTCTTTGCTTGACCAAATTTGTGCTTATCACTTTGAGGACACCAAGTTATGCATAATTTGTGATAAGGTGTTGAGAGGTGAAGCCAAGGCAGCTATTATTGATTCTGATGGTGTTTTTAGGATAAATGGTAGAGTTTGTGTGCCTAAGGTTGGGGATTAGTAGAGATTGTTATTAGAAGAGGCCTGTAGTGTTAGATATTCCATCCATACGAGTGTGTCAAGGATATACCATCATCTAACATGACAATATTATGGTTTGGGATGAGAAGGGACATAGCTGACTTCACGACAAAGTGTTTGAATTTTAAACAACTCAAGTATAAGAACCAAAGGCCCGGTGGATAGATGCAAAGGATGTCCATTCCTAGTTGGAAGTAGGAGAGAGTGATTATGGACTTTGTTATAGGTTTGCCCATAGACTTGGGAAAGTTTGACTCTTTTTAGGTGGTTGTTGATCATTTGACCAAGTCAGCACACTCCTTACCATTGATGACTAGCTATAATGTGGAGTAGTTGGCTAGATTGTTTATCTAGGACATTGTAAGATTACATGGGATACCAGTGTCTATAATATTAGATAGAGTATCGGTGTTCATCTCTGACTTTTGGTAGGTACTCTGTGGTTTAAGTACTCGAGTAGATTTGAGTTTAGCTTTCCACCCCAGACTGACGGTTAGTTCGAGCACACCATTCAGGCATTGGAGGAAATGCTGCTTGTGTGATTAATTTTGGGGCTTGGTGGGACTAGCACTTACCATTGGAAAAGCTTACATATAACAACAATTACCATTATAGCATTCAGATGGCACTATTTGAGGCCTTATATGGCCGAAGGTGTAGATCGCCCATTGAATGGTTTGACTCAGGTTCAATAGATATGTTGAGTTGAGTATGGATCTACTTAGAAATTCCATGGATCAGGTCTATTTGATTCAAGGTAAACTTTTGATAGCTCAGAGTCACCAGAAGAGTTGTGCTTATAGGAGAGTTAGGCAACTTGAGTTAACTATTGTTGACAATGTTTGGCTATAAGCTTCATTTATAAAGGGTGTCATGAGATTCGGGAAAAGGGACAAGCTCAGTCCCAAATTCATTGGCCTATTTGAGATTTTAAGGAAAGTTGGTAAGTGTCATGACCAGGACCTAGGGTCTAGGAATGACATAGCGAATGGGAACCCGAAAGTCCCAAAATAAGCCTCAAATTCCCCAAAATTCATCATCGATTTGAAAGTATATTCAGTTAGTAATCACATAATTCTAAGAGATAGGAAAGTAGGTCTCACGCTATAGGGGTGTTATAGAGAAAGGGAGTAACATGAATTCACAAAGCACATAGCACATAAAGTCTAAGGGATGGGTAAGTACGACTCACTCTATGGGGACAATTCTAGACTAAGGATCTTTCACACCACATCATGTAGTCATGTCATAAAGCTCATAACCAAATCCCATAACTATATTAAAAGGCCACCAATCTATAACGAAATCTCAAATCATAACACTTAGCAAATAAACATAAAGGAGTTTACAAGAGGTCCAACAATGTCTCTAAATATAAGATAGGTCGGGGGATAATACATACCTCAGGCTCACCCTCAAAGTAAGTAAAAAATATTAAAACACCATAGGTAGAAGTAAGGTGGGTTGTCCTTGGAAGATAGGACTGACCACAATAAGCAAAACTTGAGATCTGAGCTAAATCTCGCATGCTGGATGATCTTAGTCCTCGGTCCCTACATGGTGAGATCATGTAGGCTAAAGTATGTATTTGTTCATTTGAATGTACTAAGTATTCAAAATGTAATACATATGACTTACTCACCTATATTCAATGTTAGATGACAAAGGCACATAAGATAAGAAGAGACATATAGAAAGAGGTATAGTATACAATATGCCATGAAACAATGTTACATGACATGCATAATGCTCATATGTAGTGGGAATGAGACCTCAACCAAAATGAGTAAGACCAAGCAAGATATTACTTAGAATATCGATAAAATCCCCTCATCGATAAGAGGTGGTCTACTTGCCAAAGTTAAATCATATTTCACCTTACGAGCACTCCCATTTTGTATGAAGTAACCTTCCTTACGGTCACTCCTATTTCATATAGGATTTTCACATAATATCATATCATATTATACTTCACCTTAAGGGTACTCCTATTTTGTATCAAGCAACCTTTGTTACGGGCACTCCCATTTCGGATATGATTCTCATAACCTATGTTAGGTACAAGTTCAAGGAAAGAGAGAATCCTCAATCCATCGCCACTAAGTCATCATCCCACGAGAATACTTATAAATATACATAGTTTCCAAAGAGGCAATAGTTATTTCAAATATGTTCAATGCATATTTAGACTTAAAGCCAAACACCATTCATAATAGTTCATACTTAGGTTCAAATGCCAAATCGTAAATATAATTCTTAATACTCATGTACAGTAATAACTCATTCACATATATAAAATGGTGCAAGCACCCAAAATGCTGAAAGAGCCATAATCAATAAACATATATATGATCTCATTCTTAACATAACCAACCTTTTTACAAAATTATATACATAAACATAATTAGGATTAAGCCACTTTATAGTTTTCATAAATATTCATTATACATGAATACATGTGCTATGGATGAGATGAGAATGACATGGGTAATGTAGATTCAAACTAAATTCAACTATACATTGCAAGATTCAAGTAAAAACATAGGTAAAATTCACATTTAAAGATATATTATAAACTACCCATGCATAAATCAAGCTTTGAATGGGACATGCACATTCATATCTTCATAAATTCAAGGTAAACAATCATAATAGGGCGTAAAGTAACATAAATCATAAACAAAGTAAAGCCCGCAATCAATTGAATTTAAATAATCATAATAGTGAAATCCCATATTTAAAGTAATATTAAATTTATGAAAATTTTCTTGAAAAGAGTTTGGGTCTCCTTGATTGGAAGGATCCAAGGATTAAAACTCGCATACCTTGACAAATAGAGAAGTTTCAAGAGAAATTTAAGAAGAATTGAGTCTTCCTTGATTCCCAAGTTTACAATCCACAAGAGTTCTTTAACAGAGGCTTGAGAGTTTTCAAATGTGAGGAATGAATTTGAATGTTAGGAATAGAGTTTAGGTAACTATGGTGTCTTTAGGTAGCATAGGAAGTCCCAAAAGACTTTTAGAATAAACTATATTTATGAAAATGTCATTAATGAAATGAGTTGAAGAAATGCGTTTCACCACTTCAAGGAAGGGTACATGATCCTTGTGGCACTACATGGACCGTGTACTTTCATATGAACCCACACTTAGAAAAATTTTGCTCAACAAAGGTCTAAAATAGACATCCTATACTTGGAAAAATTTGATGAAATTGACTTCATGGAAGGGCCACACGGGTTGTGTGGTGTCACATGGACTGTGACACTACCTGCGTTATCTCCCTTAGACAAAAATAAATCTCTCATTCTAAGTTACAAGATGGTGATTCTATACGTAGAAAACGTTTTATTTCAAAAGCCATACGGATGGACTCATGGGCCTTGCCACACTATATGAGCCGTGTGAGGGGCCTTCTGACCATACTTGGTCTCAAAATTATAGGATTTCAAGCCAAAGCCACCATACAACCTATCACATGGTCCATAAAGTGTCACACGGACCGTGAGGGGTCCAAGTATGTTTTGCCTTAGTTTTAGTCACCACATTTAGGAGCAAACAAATATCCAAAGTCCAAGATCCACTTCATAGGACCCCCACACGGTCCATGTAACCTTACATAGGCCATGAGGTCTCCCTTGAGGTGTCACCAAGGTCCAAAGTTCTCCGAAATAAATTTTTCAAGCTCCGATAAGATTGTACAACATCTCGGGTCCTAATAGTAAGGTAGTCTATGAATAGGCTTTACCACTAACATTATATTAGTAGATCATATTTTTCCTATTTCTATGCTCCACTGGTACATCCCTGAAGAGTCCCTCATAATCTCTTATGATTCTATTGAGTTGGATCCAGATCTGTCATTTCAAGAGGAGCTTATAGCTATATTGGATAGGTAGGTTTAGAGATTGAGATCTAAACATATACCTTCTGCAAAATTTCAATGGCCACACCATTTTATTGATGAGGCTACTTGGGAGTTAGAGTTTGATATGTGGAACAAATATTCCAGACTTTTTTAGGCTTTAGGTACTCCTCTTTTCTTTATATTTGATGACGAATATTATTTCTAGTGGTGAATGATGCACTGACCTGGTTGGTCATTTTTGGCCTTATTTGTGAAAATTACTATTTTACTATTTGGTACATTGCCTTGGGCCAATTTTCCATATTATTAAAATTGAAATCTTGAGTTGTAAAAGTAAAAATATGAACTTCGACATTTTGGAAGCTTAAGTTGTTGAAAAAGTGAGTTTTTGTATCATTTTGAGTTTCAAGTGTCCGATCGGATATCGATTGATTCTGTTGGCTCCAGAATGTCAAATCTGTTCTAGGAGAGGTTTCAAAACTAAATTTGGAGTCAAAATGAGTTTTTTAGGCCCAAAGTTGCATTTTTAGCAGTTTTTAGAGCCAAAGTTTGAATTTGGTCAACATTTGGAGTTCAGAAAGCTCAGATCAAAATTCTAACAAGTCTAATAGTTTTGAATGGTGAAACTATGCTAAAAATAATCTCATCATAATTTTTGGACTTACCAAGGGCAGTTTTAGTATTTTGCATTCTAAACTATTTATTTAACTTACATTAGTAAGTTTATCTTAGAGACCTCAGAATCAAATTTGATTTTTCCTTTGAGTCTGGATTGTTATTTCTAGTCTGAATATATATTTGGTTAGTGTAATTCTTATACGGATGAGTTTTGAGCATCCATTTTGAGTTTTGCTTCTAACTGTATATTATAGGTGCAAGTTTCTAGTGTAGCCCTCATTTACTCTCCATGTTTGTGCCTAGGGATCCGCATTTGTGGAGGTGTACTTGGTTCTTCACTGCATTCATGGAGATTTACTTGGTTTTTCTTCGTGTTTGCAGGGCCCCACAAAATATAATTTAAGTATTGTTGTATAAGTTGATATACTTTACATAGTATTTATGAGGTTAGGGCCATTGTATCCAATTATCGTTATATATTGTTGTCACAACTTACACTTGTGTTGTTGCATTGGTATGCACAAATCTTATACTTGAGTTATTGCATTGGTATGCATACAACTTATACTTAAATTGTTGCTTTGGTATGCACATAATTTCATACTTATATTGTGGCATTAGTATGTACATTTCATAATTATAATATGGAATTGGCATGCATATATTTTCTATTATATCTGCACTAGTTGAGGCTTGCAATGCCTCAAAACACTTTATCTTGAGGCTTGTAACACCTTCAGATATTTCAAAACTTGGTCTGCAATGCCCCCCGAGTTCTATCTGGTAGCTTCATCTCGATAGATGTGTATATCAGCCCCCTGATGGTTGTGATTCCACATCATATATGGCCTGCGACAATATTACTGTTACGATCCAAGCCTACGGCCTAGACGTGACACGGTGAATGGAGAATCCAAAGGAACCCCAAACAAGTCTCTTAGCATATTAAGCACACATCCTTAGTCACAGAAGCTTAATAACATCAATATGAGATATAAATAAAGGAAATGGGACTAAGGGAAGTCTTCGATAATCATAAAATACTCAAGAGTCAAACTCATAGCAAGAGTACATCAAATGTTCCAACAACACCTCTAAGATAGATTGGAGCGGGGGCCTAGACACTTTTAGGGCTCACCCTCATAGTATCAAGTGTTCAACATAAAAACATATCTAAAAGTAAGAGTAACATGCTATTGTCCCCGAACTTGATGACTCACCAAAGTTTATCTTCCAAAATGCCAAAGCTGGCCATTTGGGGATGATCGAGAGATGCTCAGGTTATTATATGATAACATCATGTAGGCATAGAGTATGCATTAGTACTTTTGAATGTACTAAGTATGTAGGATGCCAAGCAATAACATAAGTCAATATAGTCAAAATACATAATCATAAGCAATGGATAATTATAATATCAATATGGCATGCATGATCAATGCTTGAAGTGAAACATGCTTGTAAATCATATAACTTCCAAATATGGACTACATGTGTGGAAAGAGACCATAACCAACATAGATCAAACAAACTATTACTTGGAATCCAAGGAATGCCAACCCCTTGTTGAGGTGATCGAGGTATCTACCTCTCAAAATGGTGGTATGGGCATGTCACCTCCCCTCCCCCCCTTACAAGGTGGTCGAGGTATCTATCCCTCAACATGGCGGTATGGGCATGTCACCCCCAACAAGGTAGTCGAGGTATGCAACCCTCAACATAGTGGTATGGGTATGTCACCCCTAATAAGTTGGTTGAGGTATGTCACCCGCTCAACAAGGTGAACAAGCATGTCACCCCCAATAAGGTGTGGTCCACATCACGACCCAACCTAGGGACCGTGATTAGTGCCGATTGGGCATCCAGACAAAAACTAAATTGAATGTCCAATAATAATAGCTAAGGAATCTATCGAAATTTTGGTAGAGTTTCCTCTGTTTTACTGAATAACCAAACCTGCAAACAGCAATGCCAGCATATAGCAAATATCTATACACATATGCATGTGGGTCGACAAGGTCACCGCTGCAGTAGAACCACCCAACAAAAGTATCATACATACTTAGTCATACCACATGTAATATCCCATACCCACATATATCCACAGACCTCTACACATATGAACTGAATCATAGGATGGGACACGGCCCCGTCATACCCTTAAATATACATAAATGTAAAATACAGAAAATAAGTGTACATGTATATACCAAAAATATGCTCCTAAGGCAAAGGGAGCACTTCAATGATAGACAGAGATACTAAGAAGGTGGCTCTCTAGCTTGTGCGTCAGTACCTGCGGGCATAAAATGCAGCCCCCGAAGGAAGGGGGTCAGTACGAAATACGTACCAAATATATAAAGCGGAAAGTACGAAATATAAATGAGAATAATAATCCCAATAAAAATATATGAGTAAAACCTGCATGCAAACATCAAAATAATTCTTTATTTAAAATATCAAAGTAATGCATATCGGACGGGAAAGATGGCGACCTCTAAACTCGCGGCATACCACATCATAACACCAGAAATTTCAAATCACCGAAATCTCCAACACAAGTACCAACTGTAGCATAAGTGAGCCGAGGCGAACAGAGGCCTAGCACTCATGTCATAGGATAGGTGAGACGAGGCGAACAGCGGCCAAGCACTCACGTATCATAATAAGTAGAGGTCATCATGCTCGATAAGTGAGCCAAGGCGAACAGCGGCCAAGTACTCATGTGAGATGGGGTGAACGAGGCCCATCACCCACACGTCCTGATGCCAATATATCCTAAGCCCAGCTCCTTATATCTCAACTAAGCAAAGCTGGCCCATGGGCAAACTGAACAGCCATATCCAACCTGCTTTGGAATATATATACATATATATATATAGTTATACATATGCACGATAATAACCAGCCCGGAAACTGGGGTAAGAGACCATAATGGCACGAATAGAGTCGTGAGAATCACATGCATAAATAAAACTAATTCCATAAGCTTATTGATATGCAAAATATTCATTTTTGAACTCAAGAAGCTATTCATTTATGAATATTGTCAAAGTTGCTCAAATTTACAC
>JAOTQJ010196434.1:0-20680 GCA_025642045.1 Solanum sejunctum | reverse complement strand
AGTGTCACGTTCTGACACATATATTGGATCGGATGTCACGTTTAGACACAAATATTGGATCGGGTGCCACATTCTGGCACGATAATAATAAAGGAAAATATATGAAAACAACTTAATATACTCAATGGCAAAAAACCTATCTCCCAAAAGAAGTGTAATATGGAGGCCTGAGTCCTCATTTGTATTATTGATATCGTTGATTAGTTGTGTACTTATTCTTGCTGTTGCTACCTGTTAAGTGTTATGGATTATCCCTTGCTAAGTATTTTAAGTAGGTTATGGTTGTTGGGGTTTTGAATGGGGTGTTAGGGGTATCGATATTCTATATTACTTAACCTTGTGTTTATTGGTTCACTTGTGGAGTACCGTGTATTTGGTACTCACCCCCCCTTGCTACAATAATTTTGTAGGTTACGAGCTCAGATCGTCGTGATACTCTCTACTCTCCCCTGTCTGAGGCTTCCTGTGAAGATTGCGAGAGGTAGTTGTTTGCCATCCCAGCTGACTTCTTACTCCCATTTATGATTTTGTTCTATTCGAGAGACAACATCATTTGATATTTGCATTTCTTTTCATTTTTACTATAATACATTAGAAGTTTGTGCATGTGACAACCAAGTTTTGGGGGATTTCCACTAAGTTAAACTTTCATTTTTATTTTAAATTCCACATTTTTAATGTTATAGTTGGATTGTAGGTTGACTTGCCTTGGTGGGATAAGACAAGTGCCATCATACCCATTTTTGGGTTGTGACAGCTGAGTAGCAAGGAAATGGATCCAAGATGACAAATCAGTTATGTTTTACTAGAACGTGTAGGGAAAAACATAAAAATATTTGTCATGTTTTTGCGTAAATAGATGATGACATACAAGTGGAATGTTGTACATTTATAATATAGGCAAGTATAATATTATTAATGATTTTGTGTATGTTATGATTTTATATATTTATTGATAATTTCAAGGATCAATTTTTTGGTCCTAAATAACTTTTACGACTAGCAAATAACTATTCGGTATCTAATCTTAGGACTAGCAAAGTGGTCTCTAATGGTTATTTTGGGGACTGGATTTTTTCTAGTCATTATAATATGTTGAAGGACCAGTGATTTTATCCCGTTAATATTGATATTTAGCGACAGAGTCTATAGGGACGGGTGGTGACCATATTTTCCTGGTCGCTATTTGTCACGCCCTGGGAGGGTACCCAAGACGTGGCCGGCACCCAGAGATTATTGCTGGTCCTCAAGCGAACCACTTGCCCTCATCACATTCATTCAATCAACAATCTCTACTAATTAGCAAAAGACATAAGAAAGTAAATGGGCACATCATCATCTAGTCTCAAAAGAATATAATAAGTAAAAAGGTTAATAGAGAAAACTAGCTCAACAATCTTAACAATCAACATTCGACGCTAGTCTATGAAGCCTCTATCACTATCAAGCGATGCCAATGACAAACCCATGGCTACCTCAAATCAAAATTAAGTAAAGCTAATCAAGTCTAACTCTAAACAAAGATAAAATAAATATAATGAATCCTTGAAAATAGGAGGCTCACTAATGATCCTCAATGAGGTGCCTATTGATGATCTCTAATCCCTGTATTTGCATCATAAAATGATGCAACGCCTAGTGCCATCAGTAAGTGGAATGTATGGTATGTAAAATAGCTGAATGAAACAGAATAAGTAGAATAATATAGAACAATCAATAATTAATATGTGAAATATCTATCTAAAGTAAGAATAAAGAGTAGACAAGTGACCTATCAACCATTCAAACCTCATCAATAAATCAGACTCATGTTACAGGAACTCAACGCAACTCATCTCATCATGTCTTATCTCATCTCGACACAAAGCACTCAAGGTGGGAACTTTCTGGGAGTTTCTTATCCACTAGTGATTGTACAACAAGCTACTATTATTGCCACAATTATTCAGTATTTGCTAGGCAGAGAACGAATCAAATCCACTCGGGAAACTGCAATCAACAAGTCCTCTATTATTTCAAGAATTCTCTCAAGAGGGAACCACAATGTAATGTGTGATGGTTCTAATACTTATCTAGGCTTGGCTACGTAGTTTGACGAGGGCGAGTTAGATTAACTCTTACTCTTTCAGTGCTCGATACTCCTCCCATGAATCAATGCTCATAAGACTATCCATCCCAATCAAACTATACCAATTAGCCTCGTGGACGCGCTATCTTTCAATCATTCTCATAGAGACTCTAATTATCTCATCAATAAACATCCTAATCTATAACTTAAGGCTTAGAACAATATTTAGGGAATAATCAAATAGAAACATCATTGGATTTAATTTCTAGAGACTCACAGGACTATCAAGTTCTAACAATTCACCATCATTCTCACATCACAATCACAATCGACATTCACAATTTAAGGTTGTAGACTTAATCCCTCGGTTCATTCATGCATGCTTTCAAAAGTTACATATAGGGTTATACAATTGCTCATGTAAAGTAATCAATTCAAGAAAATAAGTTTATGATAATCATCAACATTAGAAAATACATGTAATTAGTATAAATTTTCAAGAAAACCTTCAAGAAATGATGCAAGAAATATGTATGAGGATTCATGAACTCTTAACTCATCTAGGAACATCTATCGAGAACATGGGAGAACATCACATGCTTTTTTTAGTCTTACATACCTAGGATAAAGCTTTAACTATCAACCTTTAAGAATTCTCCAATTTACACCTCTCTCTCTTCTGTAAAGCTGGCCAACTAGGGAGTACATTAGTTGTTTACTCTGAATTCGAGAAATGTTAGAGTGGATAGAATATAGTAGTATAGGGAGCTTATTTGACTTAGAAACTAGGTTGATTCATGTAAGAGAGATTATGACAACTACACTTACACCCACTCAGTTCTTAATACGGGAAGATAACTTTAATGTATTTTTATTTATCTGTCTATCCCCACTTAATGATATAGTTAGGCAGTAAATAATAGTAGGCCAACAGAGGCATATAACCCTATTCATATAATTTAACCCCTATGAATCAGTAATCAGGAATCCAAACATAGATAGATGTAATTTTCACACTGAAAATTTAAATGTAGATTCTGGATCCAGTATTTTCCATATGTCAGTTGTGGTCATGCCTAAGGTACAAAGATAGTTTATTAGCTGTACCTGGTGCTGTATTGTTAAGACTAATCAGAGTCGTAAAAGCTACAACCTTGGAATTGCCCGTTAATTGATATCTTGTAAGTAAAAGTTAGACTAGTTTAGTAGAAATTAGTTCTTTATAATTATTTCACTTATTCACAAAAATTATTTTACCAAAAACACTATAAACGTGATAACTGAGATTGGTTGCTGATTCCATTCAAATCCTTTGTGTTCGATAACTCAACTCTTTAATTAGGGCCACTATATTACTTGTGAGACCACGTACACTTGCATGTGCATGGAATCAACAAGTTTTTTGGACCATTGCCGAGGATTTGAAACGCATTGGTTGATTATCAAAGTTATCTTATTTTGTGCTTTTTACTACATTTGATCTTAGTGGTGTTATTGTGCAGGTAATTGATCAATAACCTGGAAGATTAGGACTCTTGTTTTTTTCATTCAAAGATGAGAGCATGGGTTTTATTAGAGACACCGCCAATTGAACTCATTGAGCAAGAAGATCAAGAGGATAACAAAGTGGAAGTTATCCCTGTTGAGGAGAACATGGCAAACAACAACCAACCTGCACCACCAGCAACGAGGCCAATGAGGGATATGGCAATCTCGAGAACCACCAATGTGACTAGCTGCTTTGTAAAGCTGAGCCTGGTGGTTGGCGGGAGCTAAAACACAACATGGCCTAGTTTCTACACTCTACTAGATAGTTTATCGGTCTTCCTCATGAAGATCCACAGGCCCATCATCAGAATTTTCTCAAGATTGCTTATACTTTCATTCATATGGCAGTGAACAATGACTATGTGAGGATGACCTTATTCCCCTTCTCACTATTGGGGGAAGCCCAGAGGTGGTTGCAAATTGAACCACCAAACTCCATAGCATCTTGGGAGGATTTGGCCCATAAGTTTCATACTCAATTCTTCTCATCGGGCATGACAACCAAATTCAGAAGTGAGATCCTGATCTTCAAGCAGAGGTCTGGGGAGAATCTATAGCAAGCGTGGGGCAGGTTCAAAGCTCTTATGATCAATTGTCCCCATCATTGTCAAGCTAACGTGGTACTGGTCCATACCTTCATTGAAGGTTTGGAACCCAATACCAAGATTTTTCTTGATTCAACTATAGGAGAATAAGTATTGGATAAGACATACGATAAATTGTATGCTCTTCTCACTAGAATTGCTTAGGGAAACCCATAATAAAAGAGAGGATCCAGTCAACTAACAATCCAAAAGCAGGACAAGGTATTATAATTGATGCAATAACAAGCCTGAAGGCTCAAATGGCAGCTATGCAAAACATGATAACCACAAACTACAATAACTTGGCTTTGGAGCTACAACATCAAGCACCGATAGTAGTAGGTCAGCAATAAGCACCCGTCAATATGGTCTAGCAGCAATAACCAAGTTGGTGTGATGTTTATGGGGGTGGTGACCACACTGCTGAATCATCCGGAGCTAATCCAGAAGTAGTAAACTTTGTTAGAAATGCTAACAGAGGTAGGTATCAAGGATTCGGGAACACATATAACCCAAATTGGAGGAACCACCAAAATTTCTCATGGGGGGGATAATCAGCAGAATCATGGGCCACCTCGGGAGAGACCATAGGATGGAAATTCCTATCAGACTCAGCCAGTCTAGTAGCCTATAAGATAGGCCAATCCAAACACTATGACTGATATTGAAGCATTGAGGCAAATTCTGGCAAACCAGAATAGTCAAGAAGAGGAGATTCGGAGGAACAAGGAAGATTTTCAAAATTTAGAAAAGCAGTTGGGACAATTGTCTAGATTAATAAATTCCAAGCCTTAAGGAGGCCTATTAGAAAATCTTGATCCCAACCCAAAGCAAGTAAATGCGGTCAGCACAAGGATCGGAAGGCCCTTGGCTGAATTGGTCCCCAAGAAGAAGAATGGGGATGATTAGAATGCTACACAAAATAATGAGGCTGGCAATCCCAGCCCAAGCACTGATGAGGCAACTCCATTGCCAAAACCTCCTCTTCCATTCCCACAAAAGCTCAAGAAGAAGAAGGATGATGACTGCTTTCAGAAGTTCATCGGGCTGCTAAAATAGGTACAAATTAACTTACCTTTGATTGATGTTTTGTAAGAGATCCCAAAATATGCCAAATATGTCAAGGACATTGTTGCTAACAAAACCAAATGGGCTGAGTATGAGATTGTGGCACTTATAGAGGCTTGTAGCTCCAAAATTCTTAATAGATCACACTTGCTAGCAAAGTTTAAAGATCTAGGGAGCTTTACTATGCAAGTAACCATTGGGAGTCGTCTGAATGCTAAGGGCTTATGTGAACTGGGAGCAAGCATAAACCTTATGCCCAGTTCTTTGTTCCTAAAGCTGAGGCTTAGAAGGCCAAAGCCCACCACCAATGTGTTACAGCTAAAAGATCAATCTGTGGCTAGGGTGGATGGAGTTATTGAGGATGTCTTAGTCTAAGTGGGATTTCTCATCTTCCCTGTGAACCTTGTCATTGTAGATTTTGACTTAGACCGTGAGGTTCCATTCATACTTATGTGCAAATTTCCTAGCTACAGGGGGGGCATTGAATGATGTTGCAGTAGGGAGGCTCACCATGAGACGCCATGATAAGGTGAAAGTATTCGATGTGTACAAAGCTATGAAGCTACCAGCTGCGTATGAAGATCTGACAGCCATCACAGTGATAGACACTGCAGTTGCATTAAGCCAGGTTGAGATTGAAGATCCACTAGCCAGGGTATTGCTGAATCAAGGGCTAGTGGATGATGGTGAGGCCTGAGAAATTGAGAGTGTGTTAAATACTCACAATGTGAATTTGCTGAAAAAGATAGATGATCCATTAAATAGGGTGTTGGGACCACCACCCAAACCCTTAGTCGAAGAGGCTCCTTAGTTCGAGTTGAAGCAGTTACCATCACATCTTAAGTATGAATTTCTTGGTGAAAATATACATTACCTATAATCTTGTCTGCTTCATTGACTATAGCCCAGGTAGAAGCTATTGTTGCGGTGCTAAGGAAAAGAAAGAGAGCAATAGGGTGGCAGATGTCAAACATCCATGGCATCAACCCAGCCTTATGCACGCACAAAATCTTCATGGAGGAGGGTCATAAGCTAGTGGCTCAACCGTAGAGGAGGCTGAATCCAATCATAAAAGAAGTAATGAAGAAAGAGATCATCAAGTGGTTGGATATAGGGATCATCTTCCTCATCTCAGACAACAAATGGGTAAGCCTGTATAATGTGTCCCTAAGAAAGATGGGATGAAGGTTGTCGCCAATGAAAAAAATGAGTTGATTCCAACTAGAACGGTGATGGGGTGGTGAATCTACATGGATGATATAAAATTGAATAATGCAACTAGGAAAGATCATTACCCCATGCCTTTCATTTATTAGATGCTGGACAAACTCGCTGAGCACGAGTATTATTACTTCCTAAATAGGTACTCGCGATACAACCAGATAACCATTGCACTTGAAGACCAGGAAAAGACTACCTTCATATGCCTATATGGGACATATACATTCAAATACATGCCCTTAGTTTGTGCAATGCACCAGCCACTTTCCAAAAGTGCATGACGGCTATCTTCTATGAAATAGTAGAGAACTTTGTGGAGGTATTCATAGATGACTTCTCTGTCTTTGATGAATCTTTTAAGAGCTGCTTGCAGAATTTGGACAGAGTACTAGCAAGGTGTGAGAAGACTAACCTCGTTCATAATTGGGAGACGTGTCATTGCGTAGTTAAGGAGCGGATAGTCTTAGGCCACAAAGTATCCAAGAAGGGGTTGGAGGTAGACAGAGTGAAGATCGAGGTGATTCACAAGTTGCCACCATCGTTTTCAATCAAAAAGGAGTCTGGAGTTTTCTGGGAGATGCAGGTTTCTACTACAGATTTTTTAAAGACTTCTCAAAGATTACAAAGGTACTGTGTGCTCTGTTGGAGAAAGAGATACCGTTTCACTTTGATGACTCTTATTTGCAGGCATTCAAATTGTTGAAAAAGAAGTTGGTAAAGGCATCTATCTTGGTAGCACCTGACTAGGGGCTCCCTTTTGAGCTAATATGTGACGCCAGTGATACAACAGTGGGTGCGGTACTTGGGCAGTGCAGAGACATAGTTTTCCATTCTATATATGATACTAGCAAGACCTTAGATGAAACCCAAAGCAATTATATGGTTACTAAGAAAGAAATACTAGCATTAGTATATGCATTGGATAAAGCATATTTTATGGGAACCCAAGTTGTGGTGTTCACAGACCACGAGGCTGTGAAGTATTTGTTCAATAAAAAAAGATGTAAAGTCGCGACTGATCAGATGGATCCTATTACTCTAAGAGTTCAATATCGAGATCAAGGATCAGAAGGGGAGTGAGAATCAAGTTGTTGATCACCTGTCCCATCTACAAATAGATGCTCACATAGGTTAGCAATTGTAGATTAAAGAAGAGTTCCCTGATGAGCAACTGTTTGCAATTGAGGTGAATCAATTACCATTGTACGTTGTTATACTAAATTACTTGGTGAGTGGTGTATTTTCTCTTGATGCCATGTACCAGCATAAAAAGAGGTTAGCTCATGATGCAAAGGCATATATCTTTGATAACCCATACCTTTTCAAATAAGGGGTTTGACCGCATGGTGAGGAGATATATTCCAGAGGCGGAGATGAAGAAGATTCTTGAGAGATGTCATGCTTCTCCATATGGGGGCCATCATGGTGGTGATAGGACAGCACACAAGGTATTACAATCAGGGTTCTTGTGGCCCACTCTGTTTAAAGATGCTATTCAGTTCTCTAGGGCATATGACACTTGCCAGAAGACTGGCGCCATATCTTAGAGGCATGAGATGCCCCTAAACAATATTCTAGAAGTGGAGATCTTTGATGTTTGGGGCATTAATTTCATAAGGCCATTCCCAACATTATTTGGTTGTCACTATGTCCTGGTAGCTATTGATTACGTCTCCAAATGGATAGAAGCAGCAGCCCTTCCAACCAATGATACTAAGGTGGTGAGAAAGTTCCTCCAGAAGAACATTTTCACTTGATTTGATACTCTAAGAGCCATCATCAGTGATTGAGGTACCCACTTTCTCAACAAAACCATGAAGAATCTTCTAGAATAATATGGCATCAGCATACAGTTGCTATAACATACCATTCGCAGATGAGCAAACAAGTGGAGGTGTCAGGTTAGAGGTCAAGCAGATATTGCATAAGACAGTGAATGCAACCCAAAAAGATTAGGCAATTAAGCTATATGAAGCTTTGTGGGCATACTGTACTGTGTACGAGACCTCTATAGACACTCCCCTTAATAGCTGGTATATGGTAAGGCTTGTCACTTGCCGGTTGAGCTCGAGCATTAGGCTTACTAGGCGATGAAGAGGTGAAATCTTAACCCTGAGCTTCCTGGAAGGAAGAGATTGGAGGAGTTGGACGAGGTCCAGCTCTAGACCTACAAAAATGCCAAGCTCTACAAGGAGAAAACCAAGAAATGGAATGATCGACATATAATCGAGTGAAACTTTGAGCCGAGACAACAGGTATTGCTCTTTGACTCCCTTCTATAAATTATTTTCAGGTAAGCTGCTATCCAAATAGAGTGGACTGTACGTAGTGGTAGCGGTCATTCCCCATAGAGTTGTGGAATTGAAAGATGAGACCACGAACTAAACTTTTTAGTGAATGGCCAATGTGTCAAACACAACTACAGTGAGGACATGAATCAAGTGTAAGAGGCTATTGAGTTGGCCAATGATGATTGAGATAAGGATACATCATATCGCGACATTAAAGCAGGTGTTGCACGGGAGGCAACCTGTGGTGAGGTAATAGTAGGTTATTTTCCTTTATTTAAAAAACCAAAAAATTAGATCCAATAATGAAAGTATGGAAATTTTTCACAAGTACTGGTCTGCGTTGCCTTCGCATCGCAGACCCTTTACATTTTTATGCAAATTTTTCTGTCCTCATTTCCAAATAATTTTGTTGAGTATTTTTTGTATTTTGTTGGTCTAATCCACTAATTTTATTGTTTTGAAGCATATCCAGGTGTTCGGGGAATTTCATGAGGCCCGAAGTGAAAAATATTATTTTTGGAAGCTCAAAACAGTAAGCATCTGCAATGGTATCGTGATGCAGATGCATTACGAATGTGTACTATCGCAAGCGTTAGGATGCAAATTATTATAAGTGTACGTTCGCATTCTCTCCGCGACGCAGAGGGAACGCAGACATGTGTTATTCCTTTCGCATATAGATGTGACCCTACCCCCTGTAAATACCCCCAACCATTTTTTTCCCTTTTTTACTTGTTATCCCGATCCCCAAACCCCTTTTCTCCATTTTTCTCTCAATCACTTCCCTCTTTCTCCTAAGTTTCAAACAAATCTGCGTCGCATATCAATTTTGTCAAGAATATCATTGCATAAAGTTAATTCTTCACTCAAGGTATGTTCTCCCACTTCACTTTTACTTGGTATACCACTTCAAGGAATGCCATCCATCATGCTTTGGGGTTTAATTTGGAGGGGTTGTGTTATTTATTGATTATCCGTTGTTAATACTTATTGGGTATGAGTAATCTTCATTTAGTTTGTTCTTGGGAGCGCTTGTTGTGACTAATTTTTGGGGGTACTAACCCTAACCCGAAATTGAGATAGAAATTTGGGAAAAAGGGAGAAATCTTATACTCATGGTAGTGTTGTGTGCCTAAATTGATATATGGTGTGTGATGGGAAGTTGCTACGTAAAATTCGATAAATAGTGAGTGTGGGGTTCGGTGTATGAGTTTCATGGGGGTTGTTTTGTGTGGCAAATTTTCATGTCTATGGGGTTGAATACATTGTTTTGGGGGGTTGAATTGGATGAAATTCATGTGATGCGTACTGGTATGATTGTGGGCATGTTGTTAGTGGTGTTTATGGTGTGGGGATGGATTGTTATGCTTGAAAATAGGAGTTAGCAGTGAATGGTAAGGTTGTGTAGCCCGTATGACTTAGGGAGGTCTGAGTACCTTCGCCTCACGGGCTTGACTTTAAGTGTGGGGTAGGGGAATAATTATGTAGGTATTGATTATGGACTATTTGTATTGTAGGTATCATGTCTTCACATCCACGCCAAGGTAGTCAGTCTAGTAGAGCAGGGGCTTCCAACACCAGAAAGCAAGCCTGGGATGTCCCAGAAGTGCTTCATGCCACTAGAAGAGGCCAACAGACCTGGTACGGGGCCAAAGCAATCAACAAGGAGGGCAAGAGGTGGTATCAATCTCATAATGAGATGAAATACTACCCGAACATCCCGATAGATGTAGATTCACTGAGGGATGAGTATCCTCAGATTCTCAATAGGTGTAATGAGCTACGTTGGGGTTCTTGTTCCAGCAACCTAGGCCTTACAATCTTAGCTTGGTTCCGGAATTCTATGCAAATCTCAGTAAGGAGTCGAGGTCCCAATCTATCATTGTTTGAGGAATGGATGTGAACTTTTTGCCTCTTACTATCAATAGGGTCCTGGCACTCCCAAAGAGGTCCCAGCGAGTGCTTTTAACCAGTTAGGCCTTCGCCCAGCATACCAAGCAATTATACACACACTTTCTGGGCTAACCTCCACAACTAAGTGGGTCTAACATGTGGAGAAGTGCTATAATCTTTTGCTCCCATTTGCTCATATGTCGAAGGAGGCCAGGATTTGGGTCAAGTTGGTGAATCACTCACTCTTCCTGGGGCATGACAAGGGATCCAGTGTGCCTCACATATGCACTTATGATGGGATGGCATTGACTATAGCACCATCTTCAGGCTAGCAATGAGGAAGGCAAAGACCCATAAGGGTCTACAAGTATACATTCAGAGGCCTTATAACTCAATTATCTCATATAACAGGTGCACCGGAGGAGGAAGCCAATTATTGCCTCATTATCCAGGCCCCCCATATGTTGGCACCAAGATTAAGGGGCCAGATGTGTCTTTGGGCCTGGTGCTGACCACTGCGGAGAGTGTATACCGAGATGAGCTGATCATGGGTCGCATGTATGGGCTCGAGATGCTGAGGCACTAGACTGGCAACCGCCTCTCTGCACGAGCAAAGCTTCAAGATATTAAGGTCCAATACCCATTGAATGCCCATGCTAAAGTTGTTTTGGGCATTAGACCGAAATTCATTGAGGCAGTGGAGGATGATGTACCCACAGACCTGAGGGAGGTACATGATGAGTCTGATTCCGAGGACAAGGACATAGCTGATGAGCCACCAGTCTACATGGGGGGTGAGCCCATTCTATTAGGGCCAGATGATGAGTGAGCCTCACAGGTTTGGTATGGTTAGCACTGAGGGCAGTGCTAAGTCTAAGTGTGGTGTGGGGATTGATCTATGATTATACTTTATTTCATAATTATTGGCATGCATTAAGACTATTTTCATTTCCTAACTTGTGATGTTTATTGTTTATGTTGGACATATTTTCTTTTTTTTTGGGTCTGTAATTAGTAACTATTAACAATATTATGCATGGATGCTTGATTGGATATATTCTACGGATGCACGGATTTGGTAGTAGTTGCTTGTAATGTCGCAAATAGTAATGTTAATCATAGTTGAGTGATGGGGGACCTATGATTGATGGATGACGACCATCCTAAGGGAATTCGTTGAATCGAGTTCATTTAAAGTGTGGTAGTGTACAAACGAGCATAACCGTAAACGTTTAAACTTAATTTAGGAGTAGGCACTTGATCCTTGTAAGTCATAATTGTATACATGCTTAATTAATTGAATTCATGTGAATACCATAATAGTAACTCTAGTGATAACCTTGTGATGAAATTATGCCCGAGTGAGTGAGCAAATTGTGAGTCTCTGTTGCTATAGGTTCGAGAACTTGTCTGGTATGTAGACTAGACTTGGTAGGAGTTGGAATTAGACGAGAGGATCTAGGCATTTTTTTGGTGGCACAATAGTGTTGAACTTTATATCCTCCTAATTAAAATACCCTTAGTTAGCCCTTTTGAGCCTTAGCCTATTCTTTGATTAATCATAATTCAAGCCAATCCCTTTTCTTTGGTCAATTATCCGTGTTTGATCCTAATTCCGTAGCGTTTTAGCACAATGAATCATAGGACAGAGAACTTGAATGGACACCCGAGGGCTGAACAATAGTAGAGTATCAAATAAAATAAAAAAGTAAAATGTGTGTTGACCAAACGGTGTTGATCCGTATTGCCTCTGCATCGGGGAGCAAACGTGGATGCACACTGTTTTGGACCCAAAAAGTGTTGCAGTCAGTGATCAAATGCTGATCCGCAATGCCTCCATGTCGCGGATCCATCGAGGATGCACACTGGTTTTTTTAAAAAATATTCTTTTTAGGGTGTCTATTTATTCATAGTTAGTCTTGTCTTTTGATCGTATGTAAATAAATATAAGTACTTAAAGCATGGCTTAGTGAACTCTTAACAAGGGTTGTTAAATTAAGGAGGAATGAAAGGGATGAAAGGAAGCGAAGTGTATGCTATGAGCGTTTGGTAATTGAGCCATGTCAGTCATATCAATAAAAGTATCCCACTTGCCCGCAACCTATATTACAACTAAACAAAGTCGTACGTGATCCTCTAAGGATAATTCCAGCTAGGTCTAAGCTTTACATTAAGGGCAAGCCTATGGAATCTATGAGCAAAATGAGATATCTTTAAGGAGAGCAAAAGTTGTTCATGTACCCAATTTTAATCTTCTGTTTAGGTTTTTAGTGGTATGCATGGGTAATTCTTCTTGGTGAGGGCACATAAGCATCCAAGGTCAGTAACTGGACGAACTGTTAAACAGTTTTTGCTTGAGTCTGCATGTATACATGAGTACTAGGAGCAAGTAGTTTCTACCAAGGGCACTAAAAGTTGTTCACCATGGTTCAAAAAGTTCGATCGCAAGATGTTCATTATACATATTACCGTAGGAAGTCTCATGCATGTGTCTTAATTTGTCTGAGCAGGGACAAAGCTGTAAGTGTGGGGTGATGATCTTAATATGCCTAATTAGCCAATAATGCCCATAAATAGAGACAAGTTAGAGGGTAAATTCATAGATCTAGGTGTTTTAGTGTATTTTTCTCTTATTTTGATAACATAGGGCCGAGTGCGCCAGTTGGTTGTATTTTTGTAGGATTTCACTTTGAATGAAAAAGTCTGGAGTTAGACCTGAATTTGAAGGAAGAACAAAGCCCGAAATTTGTAAGATGACAAAAGCAATATGAAGACCAAAGTCCACATGGCAGACCTGGGACAAAGTTGTGGAAGCTGAGAAATGCAGAAAAAGACGCAAAGCTGAAAAATATGCAATCGCGGACCTTTGCAAAAGATGTGCAAAAGTGCCCAGTGAGTAAATTAAGTGAAAACTGAGTAAATACAAGGGGTCCGCATCGCGGACTTAAGGACACGATGCAAAAAGTTTGAGTTACGAGATTTTTATTATTATTCTATTATAGACTTTAGGTTGACATTCTGTTTTTACGCAAGAAACACAGTAGGGACGATGGAGAACCCTTTTATCAGAGTATTTTGGATAGTTTAATCTATATTCTTTAAGTTTTGATGTTTTCCATGTTATTCATGGTGTATTTTACGATCATGAGTGGCTATGTCTCCATATTCTGGGGTTGTAGCCACGGACAATATATAGTTCTTAACTTTAAACATTAATGAATGGGTTCTTCTGATTATTTCTATGCTATTTCTGTCTATACTTCTGAGTCTGGCCAACTAGGGAGTACATTAGTTGTTCATTCTGAATTCGAGAGATGTTGGAGTGGATAGAAAACAGTAGTATAGGGAGCTTGTTAGACTAGGAAACTAGGTTGATTCGTGTAAGGGAGACCTCTGACAACTACCCTTACACCTCGCTCGGTTCATAATACGAGAAGATAACTTTAATACATTTTTATTAGTCTGTCTATCCTCGCTCAATGATGTAGTTATGCAGTTAATAACGGTAGGGTAGCAGAGGCGTGCAACCCTGTTCAGGTAATTTAAACCCCGTGAATCAGTAAGCAGGAACCCAGACATAGATAGATATTGTTAAGACTAAACAGAGTCATAAAAGTTACAACCATGGAATTGCCCGTTAATTGATATCTTGTAAGTAAAAGTTAGATTAGTTTTGTAGAAATTTGTTCTTTACAATTATTTCACTTATTCACACAGATCTGTTTTACCCAAAACACCATAAACGTGATAATTAAGATTAGTTACTGATTTCATTCAAATCCTTTGGGTTCGACAACCTGGCTCTTTAATTAGGGCCACTATATTACTTGTGAGACCACGTATACTAGCGTGTGTAGGGAAGCAACAATTGGGTGTTACACTATTAGTCTTTAGGGACCAGATTTATGACTTTTAGGGACTACTTTTCCATTTTCTAAAATTAATTTCGTGATCAGTTGTGCTGTTATCTCTAAAGACATTTAGAGATGAGCTAAACGAGCCCGTTGAAATTGACCTTTAGCGAAGAGGCTTTTTAGGATGGGCGACAACCAAATTTTTCCCTTTGGAATAGACTATTTGGGACCAGATTTGAACTTTTTGGGATCAAATTTCCCTTCCTTAGAGGCAATGTTTTTTTGTAGTGTTAATTATTTAAGCATCATAAACTTTGCACAACTATATCATGAAAACGAATGCCAATTGAATTTGATTCTTTGTAAAAATAATTTTTAAATAATTCAAAACAACTTTTATAAAAAGTGTAGATGATTGACATAAAATACTAACTTCTGAGGTAGTAAAGAAATGAGGATGAGACATGAGTCTGGTTAAATTATTTTTTTTTAAAAAAAAGAAATTAAATATATAACACTAAGATAATAAATCGGATAGTAATTCATGTTTTGTTTTGTTTTTTTTAGTGTTATATATATATATATAAATGTAAATATAATTGAATGGAGCAAGGCCACAAAGCTCTTTTGCAAAAAATATTATCATTTTTTTGATTCTTGAAAATGTAATTTCTTTTATTTACGCAATTCAATAATTTATTTTGATAAAAAGAATCAAACGAATAAAATTAGAATAAAAAATATTACTTACTTAAATTCGAGCTTAAATATAATAAATATTAATAATCGTTAATACAATCATCATCCATGTGCATATAAAAAATTTAAATATAAAAATAAAAGAATTTAAGAAATGAAAAATACGAAATATGTATATCAATAATCAATGATAAGAAAAGAGAAGCAAGTTTAACATTATATATTATTGTAATTTATAGAAATATATATAGAAGAGATTATGAAGTTAGAATTTCACTTAAATTCAAATTTAGGCATCATTTCAATATGTCAAAAGAAGATTAGTTTGTTGATCTTCCTTATCCTTAATTGTTTGTTTTAAAAAAATAAGGCATAGAATCTTTTTATAGTTAAAAATAATTCAGTAAAAGAAAACCAATTTGTTACGCTCAACCTTATTCTTTCTGTTTTACTCTTAACTAGACAACGATGTCCATATTAATGTGGGCTCAATATTTATTATTTTTTAATTTTAATTTAAGTAATATAGATAGAATTTAGAGAGTTAATTAAAATTTTAATATAGTTTTTAAATATTTTAAATTATTAATATTGTTACGTAACATATTTTTTAGAAATATTTTTAAGTCATTAATTATCATGATTAGTAACATTTTTTAACACTAAAAATAAGACAAACAAATTACAAAGAAAAATCATAAAAATATACGGATATACCCTCAAGCTACTCAAGCAGCTATGTTGACCTGCTGCCTGCTTGAGAGACTTTAATTGTCATGATTAACAACATTTTTTAATGCTAAAAATAAGACAAAATAAATTATAACGGAAGAACCATAAAAAATTATGGATGTACCCTCAAGTTGCTCAAGTTGGCATGTCGACTCCTGCTTGCTTGAGTAGCTTAAACTGCAAAAATAAGAAGCAAATTACAACGGAAGAACTATACAAATTATGGATGTACCCTTAAGTTACTCTGTAATGACTCTGATGGTCATTTTTTGGTATTTTCAATCAAATTATTATTTTGTCCTTCTCGAAAATTTCCTTGAGTCATTATTGGTTAAGTCTAAAAGTGAGATTTCAAAAACATTGTAATAAGCTTGAGTTTTGCAAAAGAAAGAAGTTTCAAAGGTTTAAATTGGAATTTGAGTTTTTTCGCCGTTTTGAGTTTTGATTATCGGATCGCAATTTTGTTGATTCCATCAGCTCTGAAATACCGAATCTGATCTAGAACTTGGAAAATTGAATTCGAAGCTAAAAATGAAGAATTTAGGCCCAAAATTGCATTTTTAGTTCTTTAAAGTTGGAAGATTTGAGTTTTCTGGTCATTTTGAGTTTCGAGTGTCAGATTACGATTTTGTCAATTTCATCAGCTTTAGAATGCTGAATTTAGTCTAGGAGAATTTGTAGAACTAAATTTGGAGTTAGAATGGAGATATTAGCCATAAAGTTGCATTTTTAGTTCATTTTGGATCATAAGTTTGACTTATTTTCAATATTCGGAGTTTGGAGGATCGGACCAAAATTTTGATAATTTCAGTAGTTTCAGATGGTGAAGCTAACTCTAGAAATTCCTTAATTGGAATTGTTTAGAGCTTCTGAGAATATTTTGAGTTTTTAAGTCCGAAACTAGTTTAAATGAGCTTTCTCGGGTTTCGGTCAAGGAGACCTCAAATTCAAATTCTGATGATTTTATTGGATCTGAAATATCAAATTTGGTTTGGGAGGACCCTTCATTCAGTTCTGTGGGCTTCCGGGTGTGTTTTAGTCTCTTCGGTAGATTTTGATGTTGGAAAATAGGACCCGCATTGGACCAAAACGACCTCTAGTGGAAATTTTGACTACATTATTGAGTCCGTAATATCATTTTTGATTAAATTTCATATATGGATTATATTTTTTTGACTCCAATAAGACCGGATCATTGAATTTAAGTTTGAGAGGTTGATGAAAATGCTGAAGCGATGGGTGACATGGCCCAATTAGGCGCTGCCATGTGGCAGATGAAGTCAAAGGGGGGTCATTTAAATCTGGAAAAAAATTCTAGATTTCTCAGATATTTTTCCAAACTTTAATTAGTGATTTCTCCTTTAATTTTGATTCGATTTGGCGATTTAAAAAGCTAACTTGTATATTTTTTTCAAGAGAAACATTGTGGGACCTTCAAAAATTGATTTTGGCGCGTCGTTTGAGGTAAAATTTGCTATTTTTCTGCTGCATTTAAATGCATTTTCTAAAACTTTAAACATGCAATTTCTACCTCGTATAAGCTCTATTTTCGAAATGATTTTCGCCATTGAATTTCTTATCACTTAGAGAATAGTTTCATGTATAAATTTTTAGATTTCGGTGACTTTTTCCGATGATGAAATTTTTGAATTATTTTGCCTTTTTCACCCTAAGTAATTGATTTTAGTGTCATTAGATTCGTTATGTGATTGTGATGCTATATTTGAACAAATTTTGGTGATTTGGAGTATCGTAGAAAGGGAAAAGCTTTGGAATAGACGTGATTTGAGACTTTGTATAAGGCAACTGGATTTTTAACCTTTTGTTTAGTATGTTGAACCTCGTATGCTCCAATGTGTATAGAACTGAGTATTTTAGTGTAGAGATGGATTAATGTAGGCTTTGATTGAAATATTTTAAATTGAGTAACTATTCTTATGGTGATATTTGACTTGTGAATTAATTGTGGAGGTCTATTATATGTGAAATAGTAAATTATTTGATATTCATAACGAATTAGTACTTGTTTTGAGATGTGAATATTATTGCGGTTGTGATGCAATTGAAATATTGAGGATATTTCAACATCGATGGTATTCATTTCCCCTTTTTTGATTGTTGAGATATGTGATTCGTATGGACATTTTGCATATTTTATTTTCATGAACATGATAATTGTGCATTTATTATGTATTTGTTTGATGATCCGAAGAAAAGAAATGAAAAGCCAAAGAGAAATGGTTCCGGCTAGATATGAAATAAAAATTACCGAAAGAAAATGGTTCCGGCAGATACATGGTCCATGTGTGGCCCCCATAGATTCTGACCTAATATATATATCATAGGATAGACATACATCACTATTATTTGACATTGCATTATATTATTTATATTTCATAGCATTCACTTCATCCCATAATGCTCTGACTTGCTATGATTATATGAGGTGCTTTTGTGATTGGTTATTTAGTATATCATTTGACTTGTTTATGGCTTAGAAGTATTGGTTTCTTGGTGTTGATTGAGTGACACTTGATGATTTGGTGAAAAACTTAGTAAATTGTAGAGTTTCCTCTATGACTTGAAAGTGGAATAAGGAGAATTATACTATTATAGGCTTTGATAAAAAAAATTTTGAATTGAGTAATTGTGAATGTCATGAATTTTTATCTTGTGAAATAGTTGTAAGATTGTGATCCTTTGAGGCCTGATGCTAAGTTATGAGTATATTCATATTCTTGTAATTTCTCTATGTTGTATACATCATGGTAGGACTTTTCTGAGTGTAGGTTTGTAGTTCGGCAGTATGTCGTTGAGTGTGAAGGAATAACTTGGTTCTTCATTGTTTTACTCTAGATTAGTTCCATTTGTTGAGTACCCTGTTGTTTGGTGCTCACCCCTTGCTACATTTTTATAGGTTGTGAGCCCGATCCCTCTAGCTAGACTTTTCTCATTGCAAGATCGAGCTTCCACATTATCCTTAAGATTGTTGCTTATATCTTCAGCAGACCTTCGAGGAATTCATTATTTATGTTATGTTCTATTTGAGGACTAGACATTTGACACATGTATTTTATTTGAGTATTATGTATTTAGAGACTTGTACATATGAAATCAGTTCTGAGATAGTTGTAGTTTGGTTTTCTTATGATTATCTGTTGTATTAGACTATTATCTTCTGTTATTATTGTTGTGTTTGGATTAGTAAGTATTGGGCTAACTCGACTTGGTGGGTTAAGTCAGTGCCATCACGCCCGAAGTTTCAGTTGTGACATGCTCAAGCAGACATGTCGATTTGATGTCTGCTTGAACAACTTAATATGCAAAAATAAGACAAATAAATTACATCAGAAGAACCATAAAAAATTATGGATATACCCTCAAGCAGCTAAAGCAATCATGTTGGTCTGCTGCCTGCTTGAGCAGCTTTAATTATCATGTGGCAATATTTTTTTTACACTAAAAGTAAGATAAACAAATTACGATAGAAGAACCATAAAAAATTACGGATGCACACTCAAGCTGCTCAAGCATGCATGTCAACTTGCTGCATGCTTGAGCAGCTTCAACTACAGAGATAAGACAAACAAATCACAATGGAAGAACCATAAAAAATTATGAATATACCCTCAAGTTGCTCAAGCAATCAGTCAGCCTGCTGCCTGCTTGAGCAACTTTAATTATCATGATTAGCAATATTTTTAACACTAAAAATAAGATAGACAAATTACAACAGAAGAACCATAAGAAATTATGGATGTATCCTCAAGCTACTCAAGCAGGCATGTCGACTTGCTGCCTACTTGAGCAACTTAAACTGCCTCTTATAATATAAACTAGACATCAGGGCCCGTGCTAGCACGAGCTCAATATTTGTTATTTTTATGATTTAATTTATGTGATATAGATAAAATTTAGAAAGTTAATTAAATTTTAATGTGATTTTTAAATATTTTAAATTATTAATATTGAGAATTATAGTACTTTTTTACATAATTTTAAAATAATATTTATTATTTTTTTATCTCAATTTATGAGGCACTAATAAAAGTTTTGAAAGTCAAAATTTCTTATGTCTTTTAATTGTTGATTTTTCAATTACTATGATCTATGTCACATTTATGTTATTTTTAAATAATATACGTTATCCATCTATTTGTATACATTCGGTACTGATCCGAGTGTTAGTTGAACTTTTTATATATCCTTTAAATATTTTAGTTGTTAATTCTTATGATTTATAGTTTTTAAATTTAATTTCATATGTAGATATATACTAGAGTATTATTTATTATCTAGACTTACAATACTTTTTACATAGTTTTCTAATTAAATAATACATGTTACTTCTTTTGTCCTAGTTTATGTGACGTCGATAGATTAATATCAATAATTAATTAAATTTTTTTATTTATTTTTAAAAATTTTAAGTTGTCAATTATCACGATTTATGGTATTTTTTTAAATGTTTTTATGCAACATGTTTTAAAAATTATTTTATGTTGTCAATTATCATGATTAGTAGTATTTTTGTGCTATTTTTAAATGTATAAAATACTAAGAATATGATAAATAAATTAAAACCGAAAAACTACATGAAATTATAAATATACCCTCAAATTGCTCAAGTAGATATGTCAACAATTCCCTCTTATAATGTAGAAAAATAAGAGTGTATAAATTGTCTTTGTCCTCCTTATTTATTTATTTATTTATTTATTT